>QGOI01003956.1:0-24883 GCA_003313885.1 Boletus sp. MG55
CGATAGGGCGTAAGATTGGTAGCTGAACCCTAAACGGACTCGGATAGGCAGCGGTCGGGGTAGCGGCAGCCCCCTGACGAGAGCTTTCGCAGGCTCGAAACCGCTACTTTCTGCTCCCTTACCTGCCTCTACTCGTACTGTACGTCGCACGCCCGATGGCCCGACCCTGATCCTCGGAGAGGGGTATCCCGACGGACGAGCAAGCAGGCATGACCGCCCGACCGTCCCTCTTCGCACACAGACTACGGACTGTGGCCTTCGGCCACAATCGCCCCACATTCCCTCATGGACTGCTATGATTCCCTCTGCGGTATTGTCGATTGTCGTAATCGCGAGTCATCATTTGACGACCTCGAATACCCTCATCACATCACGGTAACTCGACCTTGAAAGACCTGGGAACGCATTTGTACAAGTCAACTCGACTGCTTGTGAAAAACCGTTACCCGGACAGTAGGTGACGTCGTGCCATGTGCCGTTATACGCCAGCGAGGGATTAGGCTGAACGAGACAGCCCGTACAGTCAATGCTAATATTCCAATCCGAGGAAGTGGGTAAGTACTTGAGTACTACGGCGCCAGTCAAAACCGCATCGTCGACGGTCACATTTTGAAGCACAACACAAGCGAAGCTGACGAAGAAAACGAAGTAGATCTGCACCTGTCCAGAGAGCGGTCTAGGGGGCACCATGGATGAGTGTGAGAGCAAATCCACTCATCTATATCAGCATTGCTGTCTCTGTCCAGAAACCCGAGACCAGTCGAGGGCCAACAAGCTCCGAGTTGGACCAGGACCCCTTTGGCTTCTCTCCTGTCCAATGAACGTATGACGCCCGCTGCACTTCGCTTGTACTGCCCTGGCGTTAGCCTGTACGGCGCGCTCGATTCGCTGCGGATCTTTGTGCGCGTGATGCCACGAGACAACGAACTAGCACGGACCTGGTACGTCTTGTTCCCGCATTGCCCCTTGCTGACTGATATGGACATGAACAGCGGTGGCGACGGGCTGTCGAGGATGGGAAGGTGTGCCAGTGGTACCCCGAGAAGGTGGGTGTGATCGGAGATGTGCAATATTTAATCACGTGCAGCCCTATTAGTAGTGCTTTACGGACATGGAGATGGAAGAGTTCCCTGCGAGGCGGTATTGCAACCCTCCACATGCCTTGTTAAGGTTGACTGCATGGCAGAAATAAGGATCGTCTACATAGTATGGCACTGTGATTCGCAATATAGTCAACTAGTAGGTAGATCCCGAGTTGAGCTGGCGTCCGACACCAACAGCATGCTGAGCCTCCCGCTAGATCGTTGGGACACAACACGATACGACTGTCACATTTCTGCTAACTTACAACAAAAAATCAAACAAGACTAGTAGGACTCCTTAGGATACAACCTATGACTTAACCGACAGTATAAGTCAAGGCGGGTTGCACGACGAATACCTCCGTCTTGGAAGTGTCCTCTCTGGAAACAAACGCGACCTCCCAAAGAGCCCGGGCCCACACATCCTGTCCTCCGTTGGGGGCGAGCACGAAAAACTCGTCGCTTCCTGGCCCGGGGACAGCCTGGGTCAGCGAGATACGAACGCGAATAGGCTGGGAAGTGTTATTGATGATAGTAGGCATGATGCTATATTTTTGCCATCAGCATTCAACACCATTCGCAATCACATCATATCATACCGCACCTTGTTTATTCTCGGCACAATATAGATGGAGTAACAATGAGCACGATTGAACGGTGATTACAGTGACTGAACACGGAGCGTGTAAGCACCAAGCAAGGAAGCACGGGTAAGCGTGTCGAGTAGAGGTGGAGACTTACTCAAGAGAAACAGATGTTTGCTGGGGTCAAACGAGGTAGATTCGTAGTCCTTTTATCCTTTTCCAATGGCTTGATTAGTAATTCTGTGGCTTGTGCGAGCTGACACAACTAACCTCCCCGTCTGTGCCGTCCAGTGTTGTGACGTACCTTGAAGAGGAACTTTCCGGTGATTTCGCGAGCTGTCCAAAACGGGCTCACGACTATTATGTTCTTTTTACGTTCCGCCAGGAGTGAGGCCGCCCCCGGGATCTCTGAGATTGAGCCGGTCGGAATTGGCTAGCTGTTTGAGACTAAGTGAGTACAGGGGTTAGTATAATACAATTGTTACGTTTATGGTGACCCACGGAATCACGGAGTACGTAGAACTCGTGCCCATATGTATGGCAGAATGAATGTCACGGGGAGAGTGCAATACAGTTGTTACGTTCATGACTGCCCAGTCGCCGTGGAGTACCAGACCCATCTTGTGGAGCAGGGTGAATCAGGATTAGTACAACACAATTGTTACGTTCAAGGCCGCTCATTCACAGGCCTAGTTCGGGATACTTGCTAGGTAGTAGGTTGGTTTTTTCAAACGTTTTACTACGCAATATCGCGTGCGCGACGCGCGACACGGCGATCAGGCTGGCTGCCTAAACGGCACAATCACGTGATCGTAACAGGCTCGGCGGCCCACTGGCAGTTGGGGACAATCACTGTGCCACCACGATTGAACTGGGTCCGGCCGATAATCTCTGCCATTTCTAGCGGGTTAACGTATTCCATCGCTGTTCACAGGTTATGCAGCAGATTATTAAATGGGGTCTCTCTTTCACAATGGCTCTACACGTACTACACGATATACGCGATTGAACGGGGTCTGGAACAAGGGGTAACTGATTGACTAACGTTTTGACACATTGGAAAGGAAGGACACGGAGATGTCCAGAATGGGTCGAACTTGTTCGCTCCCATTCCCTCGTTCTTTCCACGGTTATGCCAGAGCAGATCGTCAACAACGTCCCTCCCCGTCTACTGTTCCTCCCCATCTCCCCCGTTCGTCCATCTCACCCACCTCTGCCACAGCCCAGGTAGTCATCTCAAAGGGGACTGTATACGTCTCTGGAAGCATCCAGTGTGATGACGAATTTAATATCGCCGGCGGCATACAGGCGCAGACTTTACGTCCACCCTCCCCGTCCGTGCGATGGTCCCGATTCCACTCCATTTCGTAGAAGGCCGTTCTCGCCAACATGAAGACCCTGCTGGAACGCGCCGGATCCGGTTTCGAGTACATTGTCAAAGTGACTGTCTACTTGACAAACCTTGAACATGACTTTAGCCTCTTCAACGAAATGTACACGGTGGTACGCGCGTGTTTCTTGTATTGCGATGGGGGGTGCCACGATCACTGTCGTGTCTATTATAGTACTTTGACGAGGTGCACAATTTGCCTGCATTGGCGTTGCAGCGCTGCCCCTGGGTGCGTTTGTCGAGGTTGAGTAGCGGAACTTGCGAACGAGGATTGAGACCCTGACGACTCTTGACTGCATTTCGCATCATCCCATCATGATCTTTGTAGTATTTCTGGCCTTGTATGTACGGAACTGATCGATAATCAATTGTAATTGATACGCGAACATGAGACTCGGATTATTGGGATACTACTAAGGAGATGGCTGGGATCACATCAACGAAAGGAGAATATTCAGACCAGCTTTACATCTAGGCGACCCCGCACAAGACCAAAAAAAAAAAATTACCACCGCACCTCAAACCGATGCCAGCGGGGAGCGGCGATTGATAGTAAAGGGCCAGACAACGAGCGGGATCAGTTCGAAGCCGCCGTGGGTGGACGATCCGCCGCAGCACTCCGTCACGCGGACTACTTTGCTCGCAGACCGAGGAGGACATCGCCCAACATGTCCGACTGGCATATACCGATCCAGCGCGTCCGGCGAGGTACCACTCTTCCAGCGCAGACCTTAGATGTGCTGGTATCGCGTGCAGATCACTGTCCGAGTCGTCGTGGGTCAACGTGAACATCGAAGACTGACTGCTGGGGCAGGCGTACCTCGTTGGGATGTCGAACCCTTGGAATGCACACACGACAGCGTTGAACTCGACGTCGAATTAGACGTAGCAGTCGGAGACGTCCTCGGGGGTCGCTTGTGCGTAGCTGCAGCGGTGGAAGGCGGCTTCGAGGGCTGTCATGCCCCAGATCTGAGGTTTTGTACGAATCGTGGTCGGGACGTTGGCGTGAAACTAGGAGAGCGTCAACTTATCATGTGCAGGCGTGGGTGGAGTGGGTGGCGAAAGCTCATGTACAGCAGACGGGGAGGGACGTTGTTGACGATCTGCTCTGGCATAACCGTGGAAAGAACGAGGGAATGGGAGCGAACAAGTTCGACCCATTCTGGACATCTCCGTGTCCTTCCTTTCCAATGTGTCAAAACGTTAGTCAGTCAGTTACCCCTTGTTCCAGACCCCGTTCAATCGCGTATATCGTGTAGTACGTGTAGAGCCATTGTGAGAGAGAGACCCCATTTAATAATCTGCTGCCATGGCCGAATCGGATCTCGACCGGATAACCTGTGAACAGCGACGGAATACGTTAACCTACTAGAAATGGCAGAGATTATCGGCCGGACCCAGTTCAATCGTGGTGGCACAGTGATTGTCCCCAACTGCCAGTGGGCCGCCGAGCCTGTTACGATCACGTGATTATGCCGTTTAGGCAGCCAGCCTGATCGCCGTGTCGCGCGTCGCGCACGCGATATTGCGTAGTAAAATGTTTGAAAAAACCAACCTACTACCTAGCAAGTATCCCGAACTAGGCCTAAGTAAGTACAAACCCACATGAATGAGCGGCCTTGAACGTAACAATCGTGTTGTACTAATCCTGATTCACCCTGCTCCACAAGATGGGTCTGCCGCAGTGACTGGTACTCCACGGCGACTGGGCAGTCATGAACGTAACAACTGTATTGCACTCTCCCCGTGACATTCATTCTGCCATACAGATGCGGCACGAGTTCTACGTACTCCGTGACCTCGTGGGTCACCATGAACGTAACAATTGTATTGTACTAACCCCTACCAGTGTACTCAAACAGCTAGCCAATTCCGACCGGCCCAATCTCAGAGATCATCGGGCAGCCTCACTCCTGGCGTAACGTAAAAAGAACATAATAGTCGTGAGCCCGTTTTGGGCAGCTCGCGAAATCACCGAAAGTTCCTCTTCAAGGTACGTCACAACACTGCCAGTGGATGGCACAGATGCCGGGAGGTTAGTTGCGTCAGCTCGCACAAGCCACAGAATTACTAATCAAGCCATTGGAAAAGGATAAAAGGGCCACGAATCTACCTCATTTGACCCCAGCAAACATCCGTTTCTCTTGAGTAAGTCTCCACCTCTACTCGACACGCTTACCCGTGCTTCCTTGGCTGGTGCTTACACGCTCCGTGTTCAGTCACTGTAATCACCGTTCAATCGTGCTCATCGTTACTCCATCTATATTGTGCCGAGAATAAACAAGGTGCGGTATGATATGATGTGATTGTGAATGGTGTTGAATGCTGATGGCAAAAATATAGCATCATGCCTACTATCATCAATAACACTTTGCATCCTATTCGCGTTCGTATCTCGCTGACCCAGGTTGCCCCCGGGCCAGGAAATGACGGGTTTTTCGTGCTCGCCCCCAGCGGAGGAAGTGATGTGTGGGCCCGGAACCATTGGGAGGTCGCGTTTGTTTTCAGAGAGGACACTGCCCAGACGGAAGTATTCGTCGTGCAACCCGCCTTGACTTATACTGTCGGTTAAGTCATAGGTTGTATCCGAAGGAGTCCTACTAGTCTTGTTTGGTTTTTTGTTGTAAGCTAGCAGAAATGTGACAGTCGTATCGTGTTGTGTCTCAACGATCTAGCGGGAGGCTCGGCATGCTTTTGGTGTTGGACGCCAGCTCAACTCGGGATTTACCTAGTCGACTATATTGCGAATCACGGTAGAATACTATGTAGACGATCCTTATTTCTGCCATCCAGTTGACCTCAACAAGGGCGCCCGTGTGGAGGGTTGCAATACCACCTCGCAGGCAACTCCTCCATCTCCACGTCCGTAAAGTACTACTAGTAGAGCTGCAATGCAATGCCGTTCCGAAGATCGAGTGGTACAGTGCCGTGAACGTCCCAGAAACTACAGTTTACTAGCATGTCACTTTTTTATAGACTCATCCCAACGTCACCAACATTTCGAGCAATTCATGGGCTACAGCATACTTTTCCCTGTCATATTGAATGCGTCACACAGATCGTTGCAAAAGTGATACATGTATCCTTCCCCACCGATAGCGTCGTTGTAATGTGCCGCAAGGTCATCCACCAACGTGATTAAATATGGCACATCCACGTCCCCGATCACACCCACCCCTTCGGGGTACCACACCTTCCCATCCTCGACGGCCCATCGCCACCGCTGTCATCGCCCGTTCACATCCATATCAGTCAGCAAGGGGAAATGCGGGAACAAGGCGTACCAGGTATCGCACCAGTTCCTTGTCTCGTGGCATCACGCGCTTCCACGCGTTCTCGTCACCCGCACAAAAGATCCGGAGCGAATCGAGTGCGTACGGGCCAACCCCGGGGCAGTACAAGTGAAGCGCAGCGGGCGTGATGCATTCATTGGACAGGAGAAAAGCCAAAGGCGTGCTGGTGCATCTCGGACTTTGTTGGCCTTCGAGGAAACGCTCAGACATGTTTTTGAGCCAGCTCAACCGTTTGTTGTAGAGCCCGAGCGGTCTGAGCAGTTCGATGAGCTCGTCTTGAGGAGCTGGAATCTCGACATCAGCCCCGCCGTGAATCAAGAAAACCTAATTGCGCAACGCACCGTGCAAGAGGTCCTGGGGCGTCGGCCAGCGCGATATAATCTTGCAAAAGACAGGAATGGCCACTTTCCCGGTCGTCACGTTGAGTAGCCGGACAGCAATGAGCACTTTCCATGGGTCATCTCGTACACTCTCTGCTTGACCATGTTCGCGAGAGAAGGGGGGAATTCATTCATCGGTGACTGAAATAATATTTTAGACGAAACACCCACCCTGTACAAGTATCGGCTTCAATCGTCTCAACATGATCGTGAGATCGTCAAAGAGTCCAGGGCTATTGTACCATGTCAGAGTATGTCTTGACTCGTCCATAGTATTTTCCACTGGTTCATCGAACGAACCATCCAGTGGTGGATACTCAAAATCAGAAGATTCGATGTATACTGGGATCGTCAGCATTGGAGAACTGGGAGGCGTCAAAACTGGGGAATTATCTGGCATGGAATGTATCGGAGGAGCAGACGTGTGCACGAAATACTTGGACGTCTTCGACGGTGATGTCGTGCCCACCTTCGGACTAGCACATTCTTTGCGCTCCATGGTAAGGTGTGTGGCAGTATGAGAGCTACTGTCGTGCACGACATCTCTGCTTGCGCGGCTGATGGGTGGAGAGGGATAATGTGAGGATGGCGAATTGCAAACGATTCCGGTGGGGCGTGACCCGGCGCGGACGGCCCTCAGATCAGCCATACGGTTTCGTGACGTCTTGCTAATGATCTCCACCGCATCCAGTACGACACGGCGAGGCCGGTAATGAGTCGGCGGAGCAGGCGAGTGAGAGGGACTGGGATCCTGACTGTGACCACTTCCCTGACCCCCCATCGTGGATGTACTCCGTATCGGTGATCGTGTCTTGCCTATGCATTGCTGAGTGGACGACCCGCCGTATGTCGGGGCGAGACCGTCCGGAACTAGGATACTGGCCGACGACTCTACAGCTTCCCTGCCCCTGCTCTGCCGCTTGCGCTTCACCGGCACTGTCAAATGTGGATCGAAAACATTCCCGTCCGAGTTGCGTTTTGGCACTGGGCCACGACCCGGGTTCAAAACACCGCTGGTGGCCCGACTCGACCGGATGCGCGAACGAAGCCGCGTGGGCAATGCATCCTCATCACTCCGAGGCATGCGCTCCTCTGCTGCAAGCCCATAGTGTTGGGAGCCATTTCGAACTTCACGAGCGGAATCCGGGGTGTAGACGAATACGCGCTTCCATTGGACTGGGGATACCGCGGCGGTGGAGACATGGCTTGGGGTTGCACTAGGATTCGAGGCGCTCATTTCGGTAGAATTCGACCCCCAGGGTTACGTCCAACGTATTTGTGGCCCAGGGTGTGAGTGCTGTCAATGATTCATTGGAGCTTTCGTGGTGTCGGCAAAAAAACAAAGTCACAGTTCCGTTCCGAATCCGAAGCTTTTGATCAGCAGTAACTGAGCTAACCTTCTCTGGCAACTCGAATGATCAAAACAACGAACGACTGTCGTCTGATCTATATCAGGTCCAGTTAGGTGGGACTACAATGATGGTGACTTACTAACTATGCAAAAGATAATTCAGGGATGCTGGCTGCCAAAATGTCATGCTGAAGACACATGTGATATCATCATATGAGAGAAGTCGGTGCATACTACAGACGATAGAAGCATATTGCTAAAACCACGTTCACGCCGTCAGCGACGCCAAGAGCCCTTTCCACGCGAAATCTCTCCCATTTCCACACGACTCGCTATATTTCGACAAGAACAGCTCGTCGATCGGTACTGTACACACGCGCATCAGTATCATAAACCTCTTTTCACCCACTCGGAGAGATCACGAGAACATACCGGAAGGAATTGCATCGTCTTTACTCCACAGGTCAAAGACTTCCATCGCTTCTTGGACCGTCAAAGCGTTTGGTACAGCGACGCGTTCCAGACCCTTGGTGTAAGCCTGCAACGTGGAAGAGCGCTTTACGTAGGGTCCGTCGTATGAAACAGGGGGAATACCGAGTGCCTCTGCGAGATCGAGGGGAAGCTGGAACTCGAGATTTGTCGACGAGAGGGCTCCGAAAACCGCACCGCGCACCTGTACGGAAATCGACAAAGCTCACACGAACAGAACAATCAGAAGAAAAAAATGTACGAATTGTCGTTTTCCACTTGCAAATTCGAGCAGGAAACATGGTATAGAGAGATGACAGGGCTTGACGGTGCAGAAATGAGGGTCTCGGTACTTGGTCTTGCGATAAATTGCCCGGAAATCATCGATAGCCAACAGGACAGGGAATCAGTCAGAGATATGAGAATCAATCAGACCGGGGGATATAATTGCAAGTCAGAGTCTTACTCGGTTTGCTTCTGTAGTTCCTCCATCAAAGCCATCAAGATCGGAAAGCAGAGTTCCTGCTGGGATCGTTGCCCTGCGTTCTACCTCGACATCCACTGTCGTTTTTATCTGGTCTAGCCGGTGACTATCTACGGTCAAAAGGCGTGGTATGGTTTGGAACCAGAAAGCAGCCTGTTGATACAAGCGTGGTACCGGGGCGGGCCTCGCCGTGCTAGAGGAGAGTGCAGCCCAGGTGGCAGGGGTCCCCGCGGGTGTTGCCGGGCTAGGTCAAGTAGTGTGGCCGAGCATAGTCGGTCCTTGTCCCTTCTCTCTGTAGAGTGCCATCATGCACGGGGCCATTCTCTCTGTTCCCTCTCCTGCCTAGTCCAGCGTGTACGAGGGTCGTATGCGTAAGTCGTTGTAGAGTTCACGAGATTTATAGCTGTATAAGGATGAACAGAAGTGAACCCCTGATAGACGGGAACGACACACCTCTAGGGAGATAGAACACGATCCAATCGCGTATATGGCAGTACTGCAATGCCTGAAGTAACAAGACGCTCTTCCCGCATCCCGTAGCACCGGCTGATGGAGTGTTACGATGACGTATGGTAAGAGACTTTTTGACTTACTGAAAACCAGCCTGTGGTTGGCACTTGATGCTTGACTGGCGAAGTCGAGTCTATTTACGACATCAATGGCGACGCCGCGCACTACAGAGCATGGGGCGGAAAGAATCCGGAACTAAGAGGGTGACCATTAGATGATTGCCTACAACAGGCGCGTCCACGATGTTAATTCACCTCGACTAATAGATTTCGGGGAAGACCAAACATGCGGCTGGAGTGTGAGCCGACTGAGATGGTCTGGTTGAAAAAGCAGTGGATGGGTCAACTAAGAAGTTGGCATTGGAAGAAAAGCCTATAATACAATTGTCAGCGAGATGATAGAGCGGTGAGAGGATGCTCGTACCGTGTCCCTCCTCCGCTTGGTCGTGGACTGTTCGCTGAGCCTGGGGCCACCATCTGGTGCTCCTTCGCTGTCCCGGATGCCGGTCTTGCGTTTGAAGCCAGATGAGGACGCATACGCTCTCACCCTGGGTTGGGCTGGTCTGTATCAAGACACGAGGAACGCGCCTGCTGAGCGTCGTCATCGTGCAGGTGTTTGCAATTTCAGTAAGTACTTGAAGACTTTGACTATTACCATTTGCGTCGGTGCGGAGAACGGACTTCGGATGACGAAAGACAACACCTGTCGGAGCGACGGTCGAGTCGTGACTCACGAGCATGAGGGATGGGGCGGAAACCGAGAATGGAGTTGCAGGTTCGAGTTCAGAGATGGGTTCTTCCCTCGTGCGTCGCATGACGTGATCTATTACTCGGACGAGGACTGCTGCAAGGTCAAGCAGGGTCAGTCTTTGCGGACCCTTGTCTGGTTTTGCGAGCGACCTCTCGCTCACGAGTCACACGTGCATGCTTTCCCCTTGTAGCCATCGTCCCCTAGCAGGTTTTGTGCGCGATGAAATTACAACTGACGTAGCATGTTCTCTTTCAGCTCACATCCATGTCTTTCGCAATGCCCGCCTCTCAAGTCTCACAGCACAAGATTAGGCGCAGTCGCGCCTCACCTCAACGCTTGACCAGTGCCTCCAATCCCAATCCCAATCCCAATCCCAACCCCTTCAACTACGCCCATAAGGACGTCCTCTGTACCTTAGTCACGGACGACATCTTCCTTCATGAATCCTCCATCGTCTCAAAGACATCAACAGCAGCTGGTTGGCCTTCCGCGATTCCGACTTCCACTGTGCCGTGCCGGTGGGTGGGGACGTGGCAGGTCAGACGGCTGAGGCGGACCTGAGACGCTTCGAGATGGAGGCGGGGTTATGTGGGATGGTCGATCCAGCCGAGTGAGCCATTTCGTTTCGTTTCGTCTTATGTCTGTTCTCTTCCCTAGTGGTATCCTTTTCCTTTACTCGTTTGCGGGATATACACTGACGTCGGACGTGTGATGGTGACCAGTCAAGTCCTCGTCCGCAAGCTCTACCAGGGCCGTCGACAAGTGCTCGAACGACGATGTCGGATGCGCAGAGCAAGAGCCTGCGGAGGCGGCGGCGCAGCGAGGGAGAAGGGAGAGCAAGTTGAAAGGCAAGAAGATCAAGGATCGCGTCGCCTGAGTTCGCTTTACACACAGCCAATACTGATACTCTACTTGTTCGATATCCTCCGTGCCAGTGCTTGAGTCGGAAATGACCTGGACAGCCAATTTTCGTGATTTCAAGTTGCGTCGAACAAAGTCTCGAGCTTTATCAGCCTGCACTCCATCACATTGAAGTTATGTAACTTGTCATTGTGCTCGTCATCGTACACACTCCATAATTCGTTGTACTCATGGTACATATAATGGTATGTATATACTAGCACTCAAAGCACTCATGTACTTGTTTGTGGTCACATAGGATGTATTTCCGGGTTCCGCCGTACTACTACTCCCAAATAGTCTCTCAGCTGGACTCTGGCTCGACCAATCTGCCCGATCGCGGACGTCGCTGCCGACGATGACGACGAGTCACCCGACGGCGATGCAGCTCCAACTTGAAGCAAGAGAGACTCTGGGGCTGTTCGATGGTCGCGATCGCGTTTCGATCAAGCTACAGCTCGTCCTCGCCCCATATATATCATAGTAAATTTCATGGAAAACGTCCTCCAAGTCCCCCACACTCGTCGCAATGGCAAGACCTACTGGTACAGGATCGATCTCTGCTCTCCGACAATCATTCACTGGCACTCCTGCTGTGAGCTTTTCTTGAAAGCCATCGAAGCCGCCCTCCACCGCTGGAGCTGCACACAAGCGACGCCCGAGGACGTCTCCAACAGCTACATCCAATTCGGCGTCAAGTTCAACGCCGTCGTGCATGCGTTCCATGGGTACGACATCCCAACGAGGTCCGTCCACTTTTTTTCGGCCCGTGTTGGCTATTGACCGACACGGCTGCAGAATCTCGACGCACAATGCGTCGCCGCCGTGCTTCTACACACCATATACGAGCTGTCTGCAGAACCACTGGATCTGTGTTCGACACATTGTAGATATTATGTAGTTTACAGAATATACGATTTTATTATTATTTATCATTCAGATAAACCAGCACCGGTTAGCTGGCGCATCGCATGTGCTCCTGATGCCGGCCTTCCTGCTCAAGCTTTGCCTGAGCCGAGGCTTGGGCTCGACGAGGACGAACATCATATCTGCCCGGCGGACCGGCAGCGGTCTTGTAGCGTAAGTTACGTACCATGGCAGACAGATTTTGGCTGTTTGGCGAGCTCTAAAAATTACACTATCCCTTTTTCGTCGGTCAGAAACCTCGGCTAACCCGGTTCAAAGTATGAGATATGATGGACGAGTGTCGGGCACAACGCTGCTGTGTGTGCGCTTGCCATATCCGGCAACCGAGCGCGACCCTGGGATTCCCCGAGCGAATCTGCGACGTACGGGCACAGCATGTAAGTTTCTCCGATTAAACGCACCTAGTACGTACAGCACGCGAAAGTCGACCCGGAAACAGAGAACCTAATCACCATCCGGCCGCCGGCCTTGTTTGGACCCGGTTCGATTATAGATTGTACGTTGCGTTTCTGAAGCGGCTTTCACGAGCCTACCCAAGGGCTTAGTAAGGACTCTGATTGGATAGAGCAGGGTGCCCTTGTTACGGCGCTTTCCTTGAAATACCCGCTCACTGAGGGCTTAGGGAATCCCAATCGGCGGCGTACTACTACTACGTCCCTGTTCGCAGGTTGTTCGATCTAGATCCGACTCGGACGCAGAAGCAGATTTGAAACGCAGTCGATTCGAATGGGGTCAGCCTTCTCTCACACAAGCCTTGGCTCTACAACACAACATACGCGATTGAACTGGGTCCCGAACAAGCCTAATGGCCCCATACCCCGTATAGCAAGTCCAGGTACGTCACTCTTTTGATGTCGCTCAGAGTGATCTGATCTGGCCACATTATGGGGGAAATAACAACGTAAATTCTTGCTCTCTCCGATGGCCGATCAACTTATCAGCTTTCTGAACGGCGGTGGGCTTTGGGATCCGGGCTTCGCCCGTTTCTTTTTTGGAAGGACCCTTAATTCCCTTTTGCGGCGACCCATCCTCCAATCACAGCTCCCAAATGGCCTACGAAAGTGTCGTCAAGCGGTAATGTTATACAAGTGTTTTGCAGATCAGTATAACAATTGTATTGTATTACTACTTACTAACCCCTCAGTGTACCCACCGGGCCAAACACCTAAGCCAATTCCGACCGATCAGGGCCTCAGATCTGCCCGGCGGTCTTGTAACGTAACATGGCAGAGAAAGATTTTGGCTGTTTGGCGATCTTTGGACGACGCTCCGGGTACATGGTGGCCCGAGAATTTGCATCAACGATTCACTACGTAAATCGTACAGATGCCAGTGCGGTTGTGTCAATGAACACGGAGTCCATGGACTGGAGGTGAGCTGCTTACCCAACCCGTTAGTCGTTTGGCGACGCGTGCAGCGAGAGTCAGCATCCCCAGGAACTAGGAGAAGAACGGCCCCTTCAATTTGCCGAGCTCCGGAGATGGGTCCAGGATAAGGAACATGATCTCAAGACCTGCCCAATGGGGGTTTGGCTTGGGTGATCATCACCTCCATCCATATGGTTTTTATTATTATTATTATTATTTTGTTGTCAGGCGGTGCGACATGCTGCCATATTCATCATGTTGGAAGGAACATGTGAGGCTGAAAAGAATTCGCGGCGGCGGCAAAACAGTTCACGGCAGCGGTGAAAAAAGAGAATCAGTGGGGACATAGTCCCCAGCAGTGATTGGAATGCACATTGTCGGGCAGCGCGACATGGATGCAGAAAATAATTCACGGCGGCGGTGAAAAAGGGAATCAGTGGGGACGTAGTCCACAGCAGTGATTAGTTGAATGCACGATCGGAGGCCCGGGGGATAAAGTCCGTGGCAACGATCGGGCATATGGCTTGGAACAAGATTATTGTTTATGATGGGGATATCATACCCATTGCCTGTGTGGAGCTCGTCAGCCCAGTACCAAATTTTGTCAAAATTGGAAGAACTTAGTTTCCGAAGGCTATACTGAGCCGGGCGTGGAATGAGAATGTTTGTTGCCGGTCGTAAGCGTAGTCGGGAGGTTGTTCCAGTCTCTGGTCGGCTGTAACGAATGGAAGGATGAAAGAGTTGGAAAAGGAGTGTGAAAGAGGAAAGGTGGCAACGGGGTGTGGCTACTAGTGAAAATCGAGAGCAACTACGCTACCGGTAGTCGATAAGTGCAGGAAGTGGCGCGAAAGCAAGAAGCGCTGCACCGCTCTGCCACTTCGCTCGTACCTTACTACGTAAGCAGAATTTGGCAGCTCTAAAAACTACACTATCCCTTTTTCGTCGGTCAGAAACTGGTCAGAAACCTCGGCTAACCCGGTTCGAAGTATGAGATACCCCACAGTAAAAGGAACAAAATAATAATTTTCAGCCCGTTTTGGGCTGGAATCCACCAACTTGAAGTTCTACTGTAACCAAACGGAGCTTGCGAAAGTTCCTCTTCAAGGTACGTTACAAGACTACTCTCGAATGAGATGTGACAGACTCGGACGTCCGGAATGGAGGTTAGTTGTATCAGCCAGCATTACTAATCAAGCCATTGGCAGAGGATAAAAGGGCCATGAGTCTACCTCGTTTGACCCCAGCAAACATCCGTTTCTCTTGAGTAAGTCTCAACCTCCCTCCTCGACTCGCTTGCCAGTGCTTCCTTGCTTGGTGCTCACGCGCTCCGTGTTCAGCCACTGTAACTACTGTCAAATCGTGCTCACCGTTACTCCATCTCTATTGTGCCGAGAATAAATAAGGTGCAGTATGATACGGTGTAATTGCGAAGGGTGCTAAATGCTGATGGCATTCTGAAAATACAGCATCATGGGTACTGTCTATTTCAAGAATGACACATCTCGTGCTATTCACATCCGTATCACGAGCAGTGGGGAACCGCACGGAGGACAGGAAAGGTTCTTCGAAATCGCCGCCGGCCACTCTGATAGCTGGGGCCGGGACCATTGGCAGATCGCATTTGTTTACAGAGAAGACAACGACAAGACGGAAGTATTTGTCGTGAAACCCGACGTCACCTATACTATCACTTAGGTCATACGTTGTATCTGAAGGTGTCCCTAGTAGGAGTTACTTGGTTTTGTGTTGCTATGCTAGCAGAAATGTGAAAACCGTATCCGAGTTATGTTGTGTGCCAACGATCTAGCGGGAGGCTCAGTGTTCATGCACATGGCGTTCTTGTCGGACGCCACCTGCACTCCGTGCACTGCAAATAGTAAAACAGCATATTATCAGCGTCTGAGGTGCGGCTAGTGATCGACGACAGCACTTGAAATAAGTGATGGACGCGGGAAATCAGCGTCCATATGCTCATTCGGTCTAATACTAGAAATCAGTGTCCGAGTCGAAAAAAATACATAAAAACGAATATGATGCTGATCGTCATTAGCCATGCGCCGGCAGGTTTATGGGCTTATTATTGTGCACTGAAAGTATAATTGCGAATAGCTGAAACATGGAGGTGGAAGTGACCCTGACTCCTGTGAAATCACAGTGTGTATAATATAGCTGGAAACCTGTTGTCCATCTTGATTATAACAGAAATAACGAACGATTCAGATAACTACTTGTGATATGCAGGTCCAGGGTTTCCCGGAGGGCCGTGGTATTTACTATTTGCAGTGGTATCTCAGATTGGGATCTGCCTAGCTGACTCCATAGCGGATCACCGTGAGCACCACCGTGACACTACGCAGGTGATATTTATTTTTGCTATGCAGTCGACCTCAACTTGACCTCAAATTGGCTATATGCAGGGTTGCAATACCGATTAGTATGTCCTCGCAGGCAACTTCTCCATGTCCATAAAGTACTAGAGACACAACAGTGATTGACATGCTCATCGTTGTTGAGTCCAACTCCTTGAGACCAATTTGATTATGAGACATGATGGTCATGATCTCAAGATGCAATACAAGACTCAGGCTGTTCCGAAGATCGAGCAGTGGTACGGCGATGTGAACGTCCCAGAAACTACAGTTTAGGATGATGTCACTTTTTTACAGACCCATCCCAACGTCACCGACGTTTTGAGCAATTCATGGACTACAGTACATTTTTGCCTGTCATAATACTGCTCAATGCGTCACACAGATCATTGCAAAAATGATATATGTATCCTTCCCCACCGATAGCATCATCGTAATGCGTCGCAAGTTCGTCCACCAACGTGATTAAATATGGCACACCCGCGTCCCCGATCACACCCACCCCTTCAGGGTGCCACACCTTCCCTTCCTCGACGGCCCATCGCCACCGCTGTCGTCGCCCGTTCATATCCATATCAGTCAGCAAGAGGCAATGCGGGAACAAGGCGTACCAGGTACCGCACAAGTTCCTTGTCTCGTGGCATCACGCGCTTCCACGCGTCCTCGTCACGTGCACAAAAGATCCAGAGTGAATCGAGTGCGTACGGGCCAACGCCGGGGCAGTACAAGCGAAGTGCAGCGGGCGCAATGCATTCATTGGACAGGAGAAAAGCCAAAGGCGTGCTGGTGCATCTCGGACTTTGTTGGCCTTCGAGGAAACGCTCAGACATGTTTTTGAGCCAGCTCAACCGTTTGTTGTAGAGCCCGAGCGGTCTCAACAGTTCGATGAGCTCGTATTGAGGAGCTGGAATCTTGACATCAGCCCCGCCATAAATCAAGAAACCCTAATTGCGCAACACACCATGCAAGAGATCCTGGGGCGTCGGCCAGCGCGATATAATCTTGCAAAAGACAGGAATGGCCACTTTCCCGGTCGTCACATTGAGTAGTCGGACAGCAATGAGCACTTTCCACGGGTCACCTCGTACACTCTCTGCTTGACCATGTTTGCGAGAGAAGGGGGGAATTCGTTCATCGGTGGCTGAAATAATATTTTAGACGAAACACCCACCCTGTACAAGTATCGGCTTTAATCGTCTCAACATGATCGTGAGGTCATCAAATAGTCCAGGGCTATTGTACCATGTCAGAGTATGTGTTGACTCGTCCACAGTGTTTTCCACCGGTTCGTCGAATGGAACATCCAGCGGAGGATACCCAAAATCAGAAGATTCGATGTATACTGGGATAGTAAGCATCGGAGAACTGGGGGGCGTCAGAACTGGGCAATTTTCTGGCACGCAGCGTGTCGGAGGAGCAGACGCGGGCGCAAAATACTTGGACATCTTCAATGGTAATGTCGCGCCCACTTTCGGACTAGCACGGTCCTCGCGTTCCGTGGTAGGATGTGCAGCATGAGAACAGCTGTCGTGCACGACGTCTCTGCTTGCGCGGCTGATGGGTGGAGAAGGATAATGTGAGGATGGCGAATTGCGAACGACTCCGGTGGGGCGTGACCCGGGGTGGACGGCCCTCGTATCAGCCATACGGTTTCGTGACATCTTGCTAATAATCTCTACCGCATCCAGTACGACACGGCGAGGCCGGTAATGAGTCGGCGGAGCAGGCGAGTGAGAGGGACTGGGATCCTGACTAGTACTGTGACCACTTCCCTGCCCTCTCATCGTGGATGTATCTGTATCGGTGATCGTGTCTTGCCTATGCATTACTGAGTAGACGACCCACCGTGTGTCGGGACGAGACCGTCCGGAACTGGGATAATGGCCAACGACTCTACAGCTTCCATTCCCTTGCTCTTCCGCCTGCGCTTCACAGGCACTGTCAAACGTGGATCGAAAACATTCCCGTCCGAGCCGCGTTTTGGCAGCAGTGGACTATGACCCGGGCTCAAAACACCGCTGGCGGCCCGAGACTGGGTGTACAAACGAAACCGCGTGGGCAATGCATCCTCATCACTACGAGGCATGCGTTCCTCTGCTGCAAGCCTGTATTGTTGGGAACCGTTTCGAACTTCACGAGCGGAATCCGGGGTGTAGGCGAACACGCGCTTCCATTGGACTGGGGATACTGGGGCGGTGAAGACACGGCTTGGGGTTGCACTAGGATTCGAGGCGCTCATTTCGGTGCAATTCGACCCCCAGAGTTACGTCCAACGTATCTGTGGAGGGTGTGAGTGCTGTTAAACGTTTCGTGGTGTCGGCAAGTCACAGTTCCGTCACGGTTCCGAATCCGAAGCTTTCAGTGCCAATCAGGGACTGAACTAACCTTCTCTGGCCCCAACTCGAATGATCAGAGCAACGAACGACTGTCGTCTGATCTATATCAGGTCCAGTGAGGGGAGACTACAATGATGGTGACTTACTAACTATGCAAAAGATAATTCAGGCATGGTGGCTGCCAAATGTCATGCTGAAGACACGTGTGATACATCATTCATCATATGAGAGCTCAGTGCATACTACAAACGATAGAAGCATATCGCTAAAACCACTCCAATTGATCAGCCAGACGAAAACACAAACCCCACCGAGCCTATCGGCAGTATCAATGCCAGCGTTCAACGTTCAATACCGATCCTGGTCCTTCACGTCAAGTTCGACCTTCAAACTCTCGCGGTCCTCTTCCACCTCGCATTGCGACCGTACATTCGCAAGATTAGCAGCCCCAGCGTTCAGCATAGATTGGCCCCTGTCAGTTACGACAAGTCTGACCTCCAAATTCTCCCAGTCCCCTTCTCCCTTGCAATCCGTCAGTGCAGTCGCAAGATTCCCCACGGACGAGGCTACCAGCACATCCATCAGGTTCGTCGGATCGAACGTGGCGGTGCCTAGATGGCGTGCGTCATGATCCTGTTTCTGGCGGTTGGCTTCGATCAGCACTAAAACTCCGGACGCTGTCGTGACTATGGTGACGAGCGTTATTACTGCAAGGGCTACCCCATGCGTTCGTGGATGAAACCTCCAACCCATGGTCTGCATGTTCGTAGTCCCACTGAATTGAATGGTCATATTCTCAGGAAGAGGCAGACCGGAAGATGTCAGATTGTAGGTTATCACATCACGCCAGCTCTGTTGATAGCTGTTAGCTCAGATCGGGGAATGGACAGAGCAAAGGAATTACAGTGCCCATATATTCGACCATTCCCCGTAGATATTGTTCCTGCTTCACCATTAGAGGGGCAGATGAAATAGCAGCCACGCATTTACCCACCAAGATTGACAGTACATCACGATCGGAAGTTGGTTTTTGCATGTTTGTCACAAGGAAAAGATCATCGGCCATTGAGTTTGAGTTTAGTCCTTGAGCCACAAAATACAATGTCCAAATGTTGGTACACGTATCAATGAGGATGGGCCAAGAGTCATCTGGAAGTTGTACTGGGTCTTGCACATTGTTGACATTTATAATTCCACTTGCGTTGTACTGGACTTCCACAGTGGTGACCATTGGAGTGACTTCGCAGACAGTCGGTAGAACGGGATCGCCTAAAGGGTAGTAAATATTATTTGTCGAATTATATGGCGACTTCATGATGACCACTACCATGGTTGGGTTTAGACTGCACATGGCTTTATCAGTGGGAGAAACTCACGAAAAGACTGATTCGACAGCCCAGAAAAGTTTTGGTACAAGCATACCGAAGTTGCAAAGAGCCCACCCCCAATGGGAGTTGCATCGGAAAGGTCATTACTTGCCCAGATATCTACCTCCCCTGTATCTGTACAATATATCAGAATATATTACAAAGCGGAGCATCACAGGTACTGACAATATTCTGTGTTCTCAGCACACTGCCCAGTCCAGGACCATGTTTGGGTAGCATAAGTAACAAGGCCTTGCGAGAGCTCGGTTGTCTTCTGTACTGACCCAGTGTTGTTCAGAGTGATGGTCGGAGAAGACGACATCATACAAGATACGTTTGCTGTGTATCCCTGCTGTCTGAACGAATATGTCACAGAAAGTCCTCTGTAGTTCTCATCCAAACTGTCATTGAGGGGAAGCAGTCCGGGGATGTTGGGAAATACCCCTCCTTGGGATCGTTGTCACCTCTTGGCACTCCAAACGATTTGAATGCATACTTACCTGTTGAAGAATTGAACTGAATGGAAGGTGCATAGTTCACGAAAGCAAAATATGTGGAATTAGAGGTAGTCATTGCGGCCGATGCTCCTGCCTGAGATGCCTGTTCCGGGACCCCTGACGCTCAAGAGTCAGAGGCTGACAACTTTCGCGCATAGCTGGTCAACTCACTCAGGTCAATGAGTTTGGGGTTTAGAGACCAATTATCGTATGTTGAATAAGAGGACTGCATCCGTCCCGTGGTATAGAACCAGTTGGATACAGCAGGGCTGAGGAAGTTAACCTCCTGTCCGGTCCTCGGGAGCTGTTTGACTACAATTCCGGGTGTCAACAAACTCGACCATCTGCAAGCGGGAACGTCAAAAACAAAACACGATGCAACGCTACTGACAGCTTCACGTACGCTGTTGTCAGAAAACCGATTATGGCAACCTGCAATACAGACAGGAGTGTCCACCAGAGATGGCGATGATAATGGAGAAAGAGGGATTTTCTGGCAAGCTGGATCCATGCTGTCGCCGTTGACAACCGAACTCCACGAGAGAGACGAAATGTTAGTGCGTGCTGGACAGAGATTCCCAAAAAGCTGTTTTTTTCTTGAGCCTCATCTATGCGGTATGCAACTGGAAGGGAACGTACGATGATACGATCATCCCCAGTACTGTGGAGATAACCGTGATCGACATATTTGTCTCACTCGGGTTATCATGAATCCAGCGAGCCAAGTTATCTGGAAGCACCATGACCTTGTTGATGATCATGGCTCCGGTAAAAATCCATGTGAGACCACAGAGAAGTATTTGCATAGACGTGACCATGATAGTGATCCATGTACGAGAGAAGTTGCGGCGCAGAGGTTGGGGTCCATGGGATTTCTCCAGCAAAGGAGTACGATGGTCGCTTTCCGAGCTGGACATGGCAGTAAATAGGACTGATGATCGCTACCACTGCAGTGAGCAAAGTTTAAATCAGCACTTGTGTGTACCAATGAAGCGGTGAGCGAAGGGACGATTATTATCCAGTATCAAAGCTGGAGTTGGGGTGAGGGAAAGGTTGGCGACAGAGCGGTGGTGCTGTGCCATGACTCTCATCTTGGGGGCAATGGTACTATAGATTCCGGGGTAGGGTTAAGTGCGTGGCGCCGCGGCCACATCAGGGTTGCCCAACGGATGAGATCAGACGGCGAGTCGATTTGCCCTAGTAGCCCCAAAAGGAACAAGTTTCAGCTACAGAAAGCTTCCCGAATTCGAGTTCTGCCTCGAGCATTCCCCGCCCTATATGTTACACCACGGGTTCTTGATCAAGTCGCTTACCATAAGGATTTCAATGCCTAGAATACTCCCTGCATCCTCGCTGACAGCCGTGCAGTGTTAGTGTCTCTCCTAGACGAAATATCCGCTCGCCTGGCACCAAGGCCGCTTGGACAGGAAAAATGTCAAGGGCAATATGGTAGAGTAGCAGGAAAACATATGTATTTTCTTCAATGCGTACGAACAGTGAGGCGCACTGACCGATATTGTCCAGTGTGCGGCCCACGGAAACGAGCTGACCCGCATGACTTTTGCTCGACCGATGTGGCAACGAAGTTTTTTTCCCGTTTTTGCAGGATTCAAGAGATCGTGCCGTCTACTGGCACGGATAAGGGCAGCAAGGGTAGAGATCAGCGAGATTCTGTTGACCCTGCCTATATGGGCCGGCAGCCTCGTGCAAGGGCAAAGAGAGAACTCGGCAGTCGGGTAGCACCAGATGCGTGATCGGGATTCGAGATGGATATATTATTTGGAGGATGGCCGTTCCTACTGTATACGACTCGGTCGTCACTGTACGATGGATCTCAGATCACGGCGGTATTGCTGGAAACGAAAAAAGCGGATGGCCGATGCTTGAACCACGGAACGCCACGAAGGGCCCAGAGCAGTCTAAGAACAGCGCGAATGTCCAACACCCTAAATAGATGGCGGGAAGATCTCAAGGCTACTGGCAAGGGTATATAGTCTGATTACTCCGATAGCCTCAGTTTCACTTGTAGGCCATCAGTCAGTCAACTATGTAGCCATCGTACATCCAGAAGCGAAGGGAATTAATCATCCTTCTCCGTTGCAGTAGCCTATTACTGTCAACGCATCCCACCCAACGGGCCGCGTTCACGCCGTCAGCGACGCCAAGAGCCCTTTCCACACGACTCGCTACATTTTTACAAGAACAGCTCGTCGGTCGGTGCTGTACACACGCGCATCAGTATCGTGAACCTTCTTTCACCCACTCGGAGAGATGACGAGAACATACCGGAAGGAATTGCAACGTCTTTACTCCACAGGTCAGACTTCCATCGCCTCTTGGACCGTCAAAGCATCCGGTACAGCGACGCGTTCCAGACCCTTGGTGTAAGCCTGCAACATGGAGGAGCGCTTTACGTAGCGTCCGCCATATGAAACAGGGGGAATACCGAGTGCCTCGGCGAGTTCGAGGGGGAGCTGGAACTCGAGACTTGTCGTCGAGAGGGCTCCGAGAACCGCACCGCGCGCCTCTACAGAAATCGACAAAGCTCACACGAACGGAACAAAAAAAACGTACGAATTGTCGTTCTCCACTTGCAAATTCGAGCAGGAAACGTGGTATGGAGAGATGATAGGCCTTGACGGTGGAGAAATGAGGGTCTCGGTACTTGCTCGAACGTGAAAGCGGCCTTGTTGATACAAGCGTGTACGAGGATCGTATGCATAAGTCGTTGTAGAGTTCACGAGATTTATAGCTGTATAAGGATGAATAGAAGTGAACCCCTGATAGACGGGAATGACACACCTCTAGGGAGATAGGACACGATCCAATCGCGTGTATGGCAGTACTGTAATGCCTGAAGTGACAAGACGCTCTTCCCGCATCCCGTAGCACCGGCTGACGGAATGTTACGATGACGTATGGCAAGAGACATTTTGACTTACTGAAAACAAGCCTGTGGTTGGCACTTGATGCTTGACTGGCAAAGTCGAATCTATTTACGACATCAATGGTGACGCCGCGCACTACAGAGCATGGGGCGGAAAGAATCCGGAACTAAGAGGGTGACCATTAGATGATTGCCTACAACAGGCGCGTCCACGATCTTAATTGACCTCGACTAATAGATTTCGGGGAAGACCAAATATGCGGAAGGGGTCCTTATCGTCATGGGGGAATGTGAGTGCTTAAGAAACGACAGCTGACGTAATAGTTTCCTAGCGATATGAAATAGACCAAGAAGCGCATGAGGACGCACAAGGGCAAGGGAGGGTGAGGACATGAGGAGAGTACAAGGGTAGTAATTTTCTTACCGGATGGAAGGGCTGGAGTGTGAGCCGACTGAGATGGTCTGGTTGAAAAAGCGGATGTGTCAACTGAGAAGTTGGCATTGGAAGAAAAGCCTATAAAACGATTTTCAGCGAGATGATAGAGCGGTGAGAGGATGCTCGTACCGTGTCCCTCCTCCGCTTGGCTGTGGACTGTTCGCTGGGGCCACCATCTGGTGCTCCTTCGCTGTCCCGGATGCCGGTCTTGCGTTTGAAGCCAGATGGGGACACATACTCTCTCACCTGTGGTGGGCTAGCCTGTATCACCTGCTCACACCGACCGAGAACCGTTTTCACGAGTGGGGTTGCACGTCGGGGCCAGGGGGTGCCACTTTGAGGGTTTTCACGTGCCGCTCTCTGTCAAGTACTTATGTAATATCATTATGTAATCTTTTGAGGAGTACGGCCGAACTTCGGCAGAAACCTTGTTTAGACTGACAGTGGAAACTGGTGCATGAAATCCATTACCTCCCACCCACTGTACCGGGGCGGCCCGGAGGGTCCTCGCCGCGCCAGAGGAGAGTGCAGTCTGGGTGGCAGGAGTCCCCGCGGGTGTTCGACGGTCTGCCTCATCGGCAGCCTCATAGACGGGCTGGGTCCCAGACTGCGTGCGCGCCGCTACAATATAATATTGTGCGTGGACCTCATGCGATACCGGCCGTAGAGTACTCCATCCCTGGCAGGTATACCCCAATATTTCTTTGAGGGAAACGAACCATATTCTTTTTGCCATTCACCTGCAACTTGTTCATCGTCATCCATGTAGGACTCCCCACCTCCCAAAAAATGACGCCGCACGCTCGCTGTTTTGGTCGTGTCTACAGCGCTGAGCGCTACCTAATCAGCACCGCCCTTGTGACCTCGTCAGTGGTCACCAACATGCTTAGTGCCCTTCTTCATGGTAGCTTGACGATGCCTTAGCTGGAGGGACCGGGGTAAGCATCTGATCTACTTCCTCCCCCTCCCCCCTTATCAGCAAGCACGAGAGCGTCACCACCGCCGTGCTTGCAATTTCAGTACATACTTTTGACTGCGGACTACGGGGGTGAGCTTTCCCCGTCCACTTCACCCACGCCTGCACATGTTGACGCCCTCCCGCTGGAAGAGCGTCTGGGAGAGATGCCTTCTCCGAACGCGCTGGGTTGGTATATGCAAGACATACGACGGCTGTTGGGCGAGGTCCTTCTCGGTCTGCGGGCAAAGCAGCCCGCATGGCAGAGTGCTGCGGTCGGTCGTCCACCCACGGCGGCATCGAACCGATCGTATAGCCCGGGTGGAGCACGCTCGTCGTCTGGCCATGAATCGCCGCTCCGCGGTTTGAGGTGCGGTGGTAAAACTTTTTTTTTGGTCTTGTGCGGGGTCGCCTGGATGCAAAGCTGGTCTGAACGCTCTCCTTTCGTTGATGCCGGTGTGATCCCAGTCATCCCCCTAGTAGTATGCTGATAATCCGAGTCTTATTTTCGCTTTTCCTACATCTCATCATACAAGCGTTCGCGTATCAA
>QGOI01003962.1:0-16969 GCA_003313885.1 Boletus sp. MG55
GGCCCTTGAGGATCAATTTGGGTGGGGCTTGGGGTGGTGGTGGGGAGGGAGGACAGTGGAGATGATCGGGTGTGCTGGACATGGCGTGGTGATGTTGGGGGATGGGGAGGGGTTTCATGACGCCTCTGATCGGATGGTCGAGCTTGGTCGGCTGCGGACGTATGACGTCTTTGGGAGGAGGCGGGGGAGGAGGGAGGGAGGGAGCGGGAGAGGGTGAGGCCATGGCCGGCATGGAATGTTTGCGACGGACGAAAAAATGAGAAATAAAACTGACGTTCATCAAGTTTTGACAGTGGATAACCATGGAAATAATAAATACGAGAGAAGAGACACCGCCGACGGGTTGGTTACGGTTTCTATTGTTGGAGATAAGACAAGATAAGATCCCTCATTGTTCTCATCACGTGCTGTGTGGTCCGTGCGTTGTGGCTGTACCGTGTGAAATTGTGATGGCTGTGACACACGGTTGTCACAGCATTTGTTTGGATTTCCCCCGGCTGTCGTTCGTACGCTAATCACGGCCAGGTCACACTGCGGGCCAAAATGATAATCCACTCGGCTCAATTGACCCCTTCCTCGTCGTCCTCCACAGCGCCCGCCCCTTCTTCGCCCCGCGATCACATTTACAAAGGAAAGTTTACACACAGATCTTGGCAGCAATTACCCCCAGAACTCGTCAGGTACGTCGACGCCACTCTCATCATCCCTCTCATATCGAATGCATTCGACATCAGGGCCATTGCGACCCACTACATCCTTGACCTTCACCCTGCCAGTTATTGTCCCCTAACTTGGGACGCAAAGGAGCTCTGGCATCCCAGAATCGTCTACACTACTTTTCGCGATGCAATCCAACTCGAAAAGCTCATGCAGGTCACTCCCGCTTGGGCAGCCGCACGTATGTATCCCATTCTCTTTCCCTAACAAACGCGCTCATCCTTTTCTCCCAGTCGAAACACACTTGTTTTGGAACAAGGCCTGCGCTGTCCTTGATCCTCACGACGTCCTCGCCCAATATCAGTACGTTCGTCCCCAACCCCCGCTATCCGGTGCAGCAGGCGGTGCTGCACCTGCCCATCTCGGGCTCCCTTATCGAATATCCCCCTTTCGTCACTTTCGTCAAATGACCGCCCGCACTTGCTTCGTCTGTCGTATAAACTCCCCCTTCTCTTCCATTGGCCTTGCCGTCGCAAAGAGAACCCATCTCACCCCAACGTTGGGTTCTATCGCTCTCTGTCGTGATCATCGCAAAAATTCCTTCTGTGGTCTATGTCTTCGTGAAGCTCCCCCTGCCGAAACGGACTCCCAGTTTGACATGCATGGCAATACCGTCCGTTTCACCCCCTATCATCAGGCGTACGGTCAACCCACCCAGCTCAACATGGGCATCACCCCTTACACACCTTACACCACCCCCCTCAATCCCGCTCTCATGGTATGCTGTGCGGACAACGAAGACGATGATACTTGGCCCAATGTGGACGCGACTTGCCGTTCTTGTCGCAGTGAATGGCTGTGGCAACGCATCTACACAAGCCTTCGCGACCGCGAAGCCGTCGGAGGTCCGCGTTTCGTTCCAAACTCGTCTCGTGCTGCTTCCATCAAAGATCGTACCACCCAATCTCGCTATCCCCCCTCGAAATACGCGTCCGCGGACTGGGAGACGCGTCAAACTGTTGACGCGTTTATAGACCTTGGCGAAGGGTCCATTGCCGAAGTCATTGCCGTGGCGCGGGAAAAATTCTGGCTTCGTTCCCAGACCAAAATGCCCGAGCTCATGGAACAAGCAGTCGCAGCAACTCGCTGGGCTGGCGAAGGCATGGGCGTCGATTTTACTCCTCACACCCCCGTCGTCAATCAGGTCGTCGAACATGCATCTGCGGACAATTCTTCCAGCACCGGTGCTGTACACCACGTCGGAGAGATGGACAGTCCCGGTCGCAGCACCTCCCCTTCACCGCCCTCGCCGCGCTCTGTTCAGCGTTCGCGGTCGCCCTCTCCGAGGTCTGCTTATTCCTCCGAGTATGAAGGCTCCGAGGAGGACGAAGATCCAGAGCTACTCTCATTGACAGAAGACGCCGGCGGTGTACGTGAGCTCGCTATCGCCGACTGGGCACGTACACGCATCCTGGACGGACACTGGTGTAATCCCGCCGATCAATGGTACGGCTATGCGTGGCCCGCAGGCGGGGGGGTCCGCGACGCAGGCGAAGACACGGAGAGCGAACCGGATCCGGACGAAGACATCCGTGAGGGATGTACCATTCGTCGGACGGTGCGCGTTGAAGCTGTGCATCCGTGCCCGTGGACCGTGACATCCACCTCTGTGTCTGCTTCGGCGACTACGTCTCCGACCTCGCCTGCTTCTCCTACCTCTCCCACTTCCCATACGTCAAACGACTCTACTGGTGACGACATCCACCCCCGCCTATCCACCGTCCGCGCACACGCCCCCCCTTCCTTTGCACTCTGCGAACAAGCCTACCATGCTTATCAAAAACAACTTCGATTGATTCTCCTCCCAGCGATGACGAACCTTGTGCGCAAGTGTGTGATGGAATGGACGAATGGGGTCGCTGGCGCTGCCGATCCGGCGACGAGGGTAGGAAAGATGGGATTGGAAGAAGTGTTGGCCGAGTTGAGGGCGCCTGGGGTTTGGTTTGATGGAGTGGACTGGACTACTGGAGGGTTGCAACGGGGTTGTGATCGCAATTCAGCATCTACGAGGGAAAGGGGACGTGAGCGGGAAGGTGAACGGGAGCAGGAGAGGGAAGAAGACTCGGCGAGCAGTGCATCGTCGCCGAGCGGGGGGTCCCATACGACGAGTCCGGTATTGAGCACGACGACGTTGCAGACGACACCGTCCCCACCACCTGCACACGAAAAGGACAAGGGCGTGGGCGAGCGTGATGCGGCAACACGGAAGCGGCCTCCACCTCCAATGGTCATTCCGATCCCCATCTCCCCTGTTCTTCCTTCGCCGCGGTTAATCCATCCCATTCCATATGTCCCCGTGACATTGGCTCACATGGCACAATACAGCCTGGAGGCGTTCAAAAACGTACGTGCATGCTGTTCTTCATTTGTGTGGTGTTTGGATGGTGTACTAATGAAATGCCTGGCAGGTATGGCGAGAGGCATGTGCGCCCTTGTATCACTGTCGGTGTACGATTTGTGAACGCGCAATAGTACGTGCGAACATGGCGGCGGGACATACGGTACCCAGTCAAGGACAGCCTCCAAGCTCGAATGGACATGCAAACGGCAATCCGAATCCGAATCCGAACGTAAATCAACAGACACCAGTGGTGCACCAATCCCACCCACACCCACACGGGACCCAACAAGGTCGTCGGCCGGCGGAGATTGCGCTCGAGGAGGTGCGGACGGTTCCAATACATGTGTTGGCACGGGAAGAGGAGGAAGAGGAGGAGGAGATGTATGAAGAGGAGGAGGAGGAGGAGGAAGATGAAGATGAAGATGAAGAAGGCGAAGATGAGGAGGAGGAGGAAGAGGAGGAGGAAAGCGAAGACTCGTCTGTCGATGTCGATGCCCGCCCGCCTGCCCGACCTCACACCCCCACTCATCTTCACACGCATGCAAAGATTGCGCCGCCCAGATTGAATCCGCGAAAACGGTCGTCGGATGATTTAGAGGGGGATACAGTCCCCGGCGGTCCAGGTACTGGTACTGCTGGCACTGGTGCTGCAGGTGGTGGAACGCGTGTTGGGACACCGCCAAAGAGGGTCAAGGTTGGAGTGCATACTCCTCCCGGAAGTGAAGAACGAACGACGCGCGACGTTGTGGTCAAGGGCTCTTGCACCGCAACCGTCTCAGGTACACCGACTCGGGGTGGAACAGCGAACGGGACAGGGACAGGAAAGGGGATGCTTGATGCAACGACGACGCCTGCATCGCGCCAACGGAAACGATCCTCGGAAGAACTCGAGGTAAGCGGTGGTGCAAGTCCCCGATCATCGGGAGAGGATAAGCAACAGAAGCGATTACGCGTAGAGGGGTCGTCTGTGTCACCATCCAAGACCCGTAGTATTCATACGCACACGAGCGGGAACAAGACCAAGACATTGCGTTCGTCACGATCGCCGCGTTCCACCTCGACCTCGACGCCTGCAGCGGGGCCTGCGTCTCCGCCGTCGTCTGTGACGGTGACAAGTGTGGACGTGGATGTCGATGGGGGGATCGGGACGCTGAAAGCGGGGTTGGTGAACGGCGGTGAGCTGGACGGGTTGTATGTCTTTGAAGAGACGTAGGGACCGGGATGGTTGCGATGAAGTGCCCTCACCCCGTTCCTGAACCGTTGACACACCCTCCACCCCAGAGTCCCATCCCACGGGGCAAAGGGGACGTGGCCCCCGTAAGCACACGCAGCGGACGTTATTTAGGAACGCGTCGAACGCGCAAGCCGTCTTTCCTCCCTCTCTGTCTCTCCTTTTTCCCCTCTTCGTTTCGTTGATTCGGAAGGTGTTAATCGACCACATATATATTTTTCGTTTCCAAGTCCTGGTTTTCCTTTTTTCTTTTCCGTTCGTTCGTTCGTATATCGGTTGAAATTTGTATAGTATACCAAAACTTTTCTTCTTTCTTATCGTATCCGCATGCCTTGTCTGAAATACAATATGCCGAGAACCTCGCAACGAAATACGAGTTGAAAACGTTGGGGCGAGGTTGGAGAGCGTACGAAGGGAACATGAAAAACAAGCAAAAAGGCCGATGCCCGCTGGCTGGATTGAACAACCGACCTCATCATTACGAGTGACGCGCTCTACCACTGAGCTAAGCGGGCAGTTGTTAAGAGGTGCTGGCTGCTCTTTATATACAAGATTGGGAAACGGCGTCCCTTATCATACCGACAAACATGCAAATAAAAAGAGGTATGCCAGGCGCCGTCTCTTGTGTGGACGTTCCCCGTTGCATGCTTCTCGCGTGGTCACTCTGAACCTTGGTTGCTTGCCTGCCGCCGGTACGCAGGGACGATCGCTCTCATGGGCCCCGTCCGAATGCGACGCGTCGGGAAACGAAGCAGCCCCTTCACCATTCTCTGTGGATTCCAACCGCGTGATAAGAAAATGCTTGAATGAAAACGACATGCACGCTCGAAAACACAACGTCGTCGCGACGAACGAACCGGAGGCGCTGTTCGTCTTCGTCCGAAAGGAGCGCATGGTAAAGCTTGTCGGCATCCTCGGCACTCAGGCCATACACGCCTTTATCTCTCTCGCGAAAGACCCCTCGTGGCCAATTGAGGATGATGTACCCTTGCTTCTGTAACTCCCCTTCGAGGGTGGACTACGGGAGCCGATCTGTGGGTAATGTAAAACCGATGTCGCCTGCGTGCGTGACGGATGAGATGCCTCACGAAGCATATCGACGAGTTTTTCTTCGATCTTATCGATCTTACGGTGTTCGACGAGGAGCGGAAAACTGAGGACGAGGATTCACTCTGCGGAGCATGCCTGTATTGTAGACAACGAAGATCAGCTTTGAACGAGTACAGACCCGAGTCTAGATAAGGTGAAGTATCACAAGCGCGGCCAACGATTATTTTCGACACTTTCACGCAATGAAGTGGAGATGCTTCAACGATCATAGGACGACGTACTTACCTCAAGTTCTGAGACGACTCCATTATGTTCGCCGATTCAGTCTAGGAAAGTATGCGGTAGGACGAAGGGTAAACTTGAAAGAATAAGATCGTGCGGAACATGCAGCCCCGTTGAAGCGGCGAGATCGACCTGCAAGAAATGATCACAGGTGAAAAATGGTTGATAATTAGCACCAGTTTGCGTAGCCGTGATTCGAATGTGCGGTGGCACTCATCGAGCCCCTCGGAGTGAGGTCGGGGAGATCCTACTGTAAATACACTCCGTCAGACATGGATGATTCTTCCCAAGAAATATCCTCGTCCGGAATCGAGTCCCGTGTAGTTGAGGTAGGGCGTAGGCTCCAAGGAAGACGTGATGGCTGTTGGGAATAGCTTTGAAGAAGCGCGCCGTGGAAAGACGTGACTTGCGGGAGCTCATAAAAAATTTAAGGAATCAGGATCTGGCTCATGTTCAGCGCTGGAAATGGGCGGAGAATCAAGTGGAAGTAGTTAGAATGGGATGCGAGGAGTTGGCGGGCATTGTACTAATTGGAACCAAGAGTCGAATGCGTCCATATCGAGTCACACGAACACGATTGAGAGTGCCCATGCACCTGTACTTTATTCCCGTCAGTGCTTGTCGCCCTCTTCCGTATTTACGCAGCGCGAGCAAGCAGCATGAGTAAGTTGAGCACCAGCTTGAAGGATAGATGCACGTTGAGCATGCAGCGCACAGCGGCAGAGGACTTTCTCCCAAAGCCTTATTCTGACCAGGTGGCGTGAGAATGATTCCAAAGATAGGCTTTGCACAACCCTACATGTCGGAAACGACGCGTTTCGCGATTATCACTATGATAACCTCGTTCCACCCACACCGTACCGCACACGCTATTCCACTCTTGCTGTTGCAGTCATGGACGAACATGACCACCAAGATGATCTGAACCGATTCTTCGCAACGGTTTGGGGCAATCCCCAAACTGTCCTAAAACGTCTCCCTAGGGTGTCGAGTTCATCGACCTCGGCGATTATTTCCTTGACTCATCGAGGGTTTCCTCATTCGATTGACAGGTATTTCATGATGAGTCTGATCCAGAGCCACAGCAGTTCCAATGAAGAGAGGTTGAGGAGGAGTAAAGAGCTTTGATATCGACATAGTAGAATAGCCATCGCATGTTACCTTCTGTTCTTTTTTGATCACCAGTTGTCAGATGGGCCACTCATTGAATGGTTATGTGCACTGTGCAGGATGCCCGATCCCCCGGACCGTTGCGATGTCGGATCGCGCATCATACCGATGAGTAACTTGCACGCTATTAAATAGGTCGTGTACTTTGTAGGGTACATATCCTGCATTAAACTGCAACTGACGATCGATACATCAACCAAGGTACTGTGCATAGAAATCTGATCCCCAAATCATTGCGAGGATTGCATGGCAGCCGCCTGCTTCCGAGCCTTTCTCATCTTTCGCTTTGCGCTCCCATTCCGTCGCTTTCCAAAATATGGGTTGAAAATCTCTCGCAGCAACTCTTTCAGTAATCCCCCCGTATACGCACTTCCTTTAGGGAAAAATTTCTCTTTGTTTATTGTGTATTCCCTGAGGTCTTCAAGAGTCGCGAACTGTTGCACGCGCTGTCCAGTCCGCTTGGTTTCGAGGAGGTCGACAATGTTGACATGTGCATCCCACACAAGCTTCGGGTTAGGGTATGTCCGTCAGCTATCCATGCCTGATGATCGCGTGAGAAAATACTCACTCTCTGACATTCTTTGATATCATCGGGAATGGGGGTGATATCTATCGCTGAACACAAGTTTTGCCACGCTTGCAGATCGCTGTCCGTGCCGTAGATGAAATTGAATTGCTGAACGAGGGCATCACTGAAATCCACGCGGGCGATCGACAGCTCTGTAGAATTCTTATCCCATTGAGCGACCTTGCGGAGGTGCTTGAAGTTATTGTGCGCGGTGTTGTTACGGCTGTATGTGAAGCCTAGCCTGGCAAATTGCGCAAAGAAATCCTCGAGAGGCGCGTCCATGAGTGTCTGAAAGAGACGGATCAGTTTGTTTTGAACGTAACATTAGATGCTCGGGACACCTTACACGGATATGCGATGTGTCTTGGGGATTCCTTGTAGCGCTTCGCTGAAGGACGCGGGGGGATTTGAATGGCCTTGAGACCGGTAAGAGGAGCCTATTTATGGCCTTCGTTGGGCTGCGCTGCCATGCGTCTAGGCTTCTCGTTCCTGTGCGATTGCGCCCACTAACTATGGTGTTTTTAATCAGTCACCAGTAAGCGGAATGTGCTCCGGTGGGTCCATATGGGTCCGCTCCGCACCACGAGGTGGACACGTGTTCCAGACTGGGCGGGGTTAGCTGACGTCGGCGTCATTTGCGAAGGGTTATGCTTGACTGGTCGACCCTTGATCCCCTTCTGTGCGATTATTTCACGCGGATTGATCGCGGCACATCAGCACGGAGCACTGACTGGCAACGGCGGGGTGTCAATTCTGCCCGATAGTGACTCCGAGAACATCGACGTGCTCTCCATGCACATTGTTCCCTGGAAAGTAAGCGGTCCAGTGCAATCGTAAGCGTAGAGGGATATTGAAAGATTTCCATGACCCGCACAGTCAGAGGTCGACAAATGAGTTCCCAGCACGAGAACCATCAGATTCTCTTCACGACAGTTTACCATGCGGTAGAGATGGTTGGACTTGACGGAGGTGTAGCACATTGCAATGAAGGTGTAGGTTGGTGTTGGACCTATCGAGAATTTGTGGCATCCGGGGATATGTCGCAGTCGACATCTCACCGGATGCAACGTATCCCCAAGGCCATAAAATGGCTAACAAGGCTTTTTCAGGCGTACATACCAAAAAGGTCGTTTGTTCGTCAAGCTAGCTTCGGGTGAGATCAGTGCTTTGTTCACCCAGATACATCCGATTTCTGGAGGCTCTGCGAGTAAGGATTGTCACAGGTATATCCCCGGGTACCGGCAGCGAAACCCGCACCTGCACCCAACAATATACCTGTACCCGTACACCGGGTACGGGTTTGCGTGTGGGTCAACATATTGAGACCCATGGGTGTTGATACGCATGGTTCTACATGTGGGTCGTTGATAGTACAAATCAAGCCATGGGACAAAACCTGCGCCGAGGTTAACGGCGAGGTCTGAGAGGTGCGCAAGGATGCGCAGATTGAACGGGAGAATGCGACGACATAACGACAAGCATAGAGAGAGGAGGAAAGATGGAGCACAAGGCCACGCGAGCGATCGACGACGACAGCTGGAAGAAATGGATAGCGCATGTTACACACGAGACGGAGACAACGTAACAAAATGGTCCCCATACCATTATAACCAGCCCATCCGAACAGCTGCACAACGAAACGGATGATCGCGACAGCGAGGGAACATCAGGTGCACGAGTGGAACACACATTTGTGCAGAACTAGTCAAATGACCTGCGCGGTAACTCAGTAGCGCATATACCTGATTATCAGGGGGTTTCAAGAGCGACCCAGAACATGCTAGACGTGAAAGTAATGGATGTGTCGACAAATCGAAAGCGGCAGGTCGAAGAAACAGGAGGCCATTCCGGTGAGTGGGACGAGTTGAGGATAACTGAATGCCGGAACGATGGAAACAAAGCCGCTAACGGTGGGGTACCATGCAGGACAGCGCACCGACGACCACAGCAAGTTGAACGTGTGTTTGAGCAGCTCCCCGCACTTCGGAACGGCAGAAAACATTGCAAATCGTTGGACACGACGTTTGGAAACATCGGTCCGTGCTTTGTTTGCACTGGCCTGGACTCTGAATCCCGCTTAGACGATCATTTTACCCACGGCTGGAACGCACTCCCTAGGCAATAAAACTTCAAGTTCGCAGCAATTTCTCTACATGTATGTATTCGTTCCTGTGGTTTTACATAAACACAGGCTGCTCTCGGCTGTTGAACACAATGAGCTAAATTATCTCAGCGCAGGTCCCAGCCATCTCGGGGGCTAGTGAGGGAATATGTCGGTGTTCAGCTTTTGATGACTGTAATATAGTGGGTGTGGTTATCTTCTGGCTCGGTTGGTCGCTCGGACCTGTGGCTGATATCCAGCAAGTCTGTTGTAGTCGCCGTTTTAAGTGACAACTTGGCTGAGAATCTATTCTCCAGTACTTGTGGAAAGGCTCGAACCCTCCGAAAGACGCTGTCATGAATATAAGTCATGGGTATTCGAAACCTCGGCCCCTGACGCCTATATCGACTTGTACACAGATAGGTCTGTGGAAGTGGTCTCGTCTACAGCCATATTTTGGCGAGTACGTTCACCGATAAATCTGTTATTCGCCATCGTTCTTGGAACCTCTCAGTCGTACAGAATGCTTTGTTGGTGGAGCATATGGTTTTGTGTATCTTTCCAGCGATATCACCCAAAGCACGGTGGAGCTGATTCCTCCGCACGACCTGCCTTATATGTTTCCATCGTCTCGCCGCTCTTCACGATGGTGTACGTCTTACACTTCCCTTCAGTGATGCTCGTTGAGTCTCTGCTGACGTTGGAACAGTATGCTTCTCTCTTTGCGTCTGGCATCCCTCCCGCCTAGAAAGCAGAAGCGAAAAAATATGCTTTCGGCACTGATGAAGCTAGCAGCGTGCACCCACCTGGTCTCGTCCGTGACACAGCAGCTGAATCGGATACTGAGGTCGACACTGGCACCACTACGATGGTGTGGGAGAGGTACCAAACCTATCTGGTTTCGACATCCATCTTATTCCCTATACAGCCCGCGCTCTATCGGCCCCTTCTTAGGATCTATGCTTACGTGACGGAAGCGGTAAATGGTGTGTTTTCATGTGCAGCCAGAGAAATGGATAGTACGGTGTGTTCAGTATCGTGGTTAGATAGAAGGGATGGCAACAGTCGGTATCGAGGATCCATCGTTCGTTGTACACTACGTAAACATTCTATCAGTGCTATCCTGGGTTGCAAACTTTTTACCGACGGATTCTTGATCCTCCAAGAATTTGCCATCATGTAATGATTTATCCTCAGAATGGATTTCAGGCCATCTATCAGGTTGTAGTACTACATTTATGGGGGCGCATTGAGTTTGAATTGCTGCCAGGATCATCACATCAGCCCTTTCAATTCCTGCCGCGCTGCGCAAAGCCTCTCCAACTTCTTCTGGATCTCTTGGCGGGTAGCTGAGATGCTGCTGAACTCCTCCACCATGCTCTTACAACGAACGTATCCATCCGGCCCAGTAATCCGAAGCCCCTCTCGCAATGCCTCGTCCATTCCCTTTTGCAAGCCCAACACGATTTCGTGGTCGATGGCCATCGGCACCATATCCGCGAAGCGTTTGTATGCGACTGAAGGCGACCCGGCGACCCGATCAATCGTGCCATAATCCAAGTTTTAAAATACAGGAAAAGCTTACCTTGGAAGTATGCCCGTACACTGGCCATGATGTCCAGAGCTCCTTCCATCGGGTCAAGGGGAAGCAGCTTGGGAAGGTCCGTCGCTTTGGCTTGAATGCCAATTTCATTTAGCGCCGAGAGAGCCTTGTTGACTGCATCTCGGTACATATCTGGTTGCCCTGCTGGACGCGAAAAGCTGGGTGAAGACGAGATTGTCTCGGTTCGTTTTAATTTCGGCAATAGATCGCTGTCGTTCCTGCACGCTTTGTAGTGGGCGAGGAACTTATCCTTATAGTCAGAAAAGTAGTGTGTGTTCAGCGTCGTCGGGACTTGCTCGACATCAAGGAGCCACTTGATCCTTGATTTGGTCCTAATAGCGGCTTCATCGAGATGATCGTTGACGATTATTCTGTCTGGCGGTAAGCCCATACTAGGGTTTATGCACTGACAACTCACAGAACCGATTGTTTCGCCGTTCCTTTACCCATGTGCGCAAAGTGTTCTCGGACAAGCTTGCCAAGGTCAGCTTTCAGGATGGTATACACCTTTTCGAAAAGGTCCATCGCTGGCTGCTCCCATTTCTTGGTGAATTCCTTAATGTACGCTTGCTGAACTATAAACGGATAGTTGTCCGGAAGTTCGCGGGTACGTGCGCTAATACCGTTTCACCAAACTGAAGATCGTACAGCGTGGCACTTACCCTTGCGCTCGCTTCAAGACTTCGTCAATGTATATATTGTCATCAATGCGAATTCTCTTCGCAGGAGGTTGAGTCTTAGATTCTACCGCTGACCTGGCACGGGGCTTCATCACGTTTGGGTGAGTGGCCTCACATTCTTCGTCTGACAGTTGATCGCCCTCTCCTTCGCTATCGTCCCCTTCATTCGCAAGGAACTCCGGGTTTGAAAATGTTTTTTTGCTTTTATTTTTTTCCAATGGAATGAAGTTCGGTACCGTGCTGCGTATAGCACGTCTAAATACTTGCTGGTATGGATGGATGGTTTGGAGTAGACCATCTCCTGGGGTGCCTTCGACGTGACGAGATAGATCATGGCTGAAAACACTCAATGCATGCAGCACTTCGCCAACAGGGTCATTGGAAGGTGCTCTTGGTAGTTCGTTCATCCTCATCTCTGTTTCTTGAATCGTATTCACCAACTCGTCCTGGATCTCAGGGAGCCTTCATATATTCGTCAATGCGCGACCAGACCTTCAAGTTGTAGCTAACCCACCTCTTTATAATAAGCTCCGACAAAATGACACTCAATTTCTCTGTTAGATTGCTTGTTCTCAGGTAATTTTGGTACTGGGACTCCAGTGAACACCATGGCTGGGTTAGCGTAAAAAACTCGTTCTCCAGATGACGAGCATCCGCCCAAGTGACTCCTTGGGAGAGAGCCTGAGAAGAGGGCTGTTTGACGCAGTACCAGTTGTTCACCAGTGGCTCGGTCTCATTACGGATTATCCTGAGCCAAGTGAATTCATCACCTGAAGGAATGCGGTCAGGTTTGGTAAGAACGCCTACACCAACATGAATGAGCATTGTGATGTCAAAACGGAATGACAATGGTTGAGCTACAAACCAACAGTTCGCTTCCCGTGCCGGTCGAAGCTCTTCGCGAGATGGTAGGCACCTTGGTTCTCGAAGTCGGCTAGTAATTAATAACATCATTATTGGTAGAACATCCAAAGGAGCGGAGATACTCACTCTCACAAGCAACAGTCAGCAGGATTACACAGCTTGGTTTTTCAATGTAGGAAGTAACCAAAGATTTTACCAGCTCAATGTCCGTTTCATTCCCTCCTCGACCGACACTCGCAATAAGGCCCGGAAGGTCGACAAAGGAGAGATCAGCGAGGTCCCTTCCACTAATCTCTAACGAGATGTAATTTTTCGAAAACGATACTTCGTTTTCATGCGAAAAATCACTGTCTTCGTGAAGGTATGTTTTAGGGTCCTTGGATGGATTCAGGATCGCACGCTGGGCGCGCCGAATGCGGTCCTCCACTAGGGATTTAGTGGTGATGGGAGTGCCGAAAGACACAAGTCGGACGGGGACGGGCACACCCTTGGCATCGGTACTAAAATGAAGCTTCACCGCGCACGTCCACGGCAAATTAGAGTGCGAAAGTTTGCACTCTGTAGGGCACCTGGTGCAGGTTCCTGATGAGCGTGGCAGAGTGATGCCGGAGATCGATTCAATCAAGGATGATTTGCCCGCGCTCTGATTTCCGATAACTGCAATCATGGGTAGGTCAATGTCAGTTTGAACGCTGAAGATGCTTCAGTAAGTGCTGGAAACGAAGAAAGGCCATAGTTGTCGCTCCATACCCGGTATCACGCAGGCGATTGACAAGTTCAAGCATCTCTCTTCGATTTCGAGTGTTGACCGGGTCAGAAAGGCCCACAGCAATTTCATCGCTAGAATCACCGACAGTCACAGTTGGCGATGCAAGCTTTGAACTGGCAAGGGGTGGTGAGTCAATGGTTTCCATCGTGAACTTCCCAGAGGGAGTCGACCCTGGCTTGCTGCTGGGATTACATCTACGTGGTGTAGAGCTTGTACTACTAGGAGCCTTTGTTGATGACATCTGGAGAACCGTGGAAGGCGTTCTGTGGGGCGGTATCATGTTCAACTCACTGACTCGATTTTTGGGAGAGTCCGACTTGGAGTCATTATGTAAGTAATATTTGTAAGCCACCGAATTGGACGACTCGGAGTCTTTACACAAATAACGCTATTCTGCCACACACGACTAGATCAACTTAGAATATCCCCACTAAGCTTTCCTCCCCGTCTGCCGCCATCACTTTCAGCATCTCCCGCGCATCCCGCGCCGGACGTGAAATCGCAGGCCGCTCGTTTGCCGCGCTCTCCTTAACCTTGAGTGCTACGCTGCGCAATACCCCTTGTTTCCCAAACAACGTCTCATCGGGACGGACTCGCTCATCAGCATCCCCGGGTTGGAGGATCGCAAGAATGGTGTATGACGATAGCGCCGATGGAGGCGTCCCAGAGACGAGATAGGTGCTGATGATGGCGTGAGATGACTGCATCGTCATGCTCCAGAAAGCAGACCTTACCTTACGATTGACTTGAGTGATTGTGGGTTCGTCGACAAGGACGCGACGAAACTCGCCATGGCCTGTATGTAGTGGTCTGTCCATGTATGAAAAGCATGAGATAGATATCAGCAAAAGGAAAACCCCCGACCTTCATGCGTCCCACGGAACGCTTCGTGTACCAATTCGACACAGGTCTCCCTGACCTTGTCACCAACCCCTCCGTGCACCACCGCGCTCCGCACGACGTGCGATAACGCCAACACAAAGCTCGCCGCAATTTCTTCCTCACTCCCTCGCGCACCTGTGATGAGCTCCGTCACCACCGGATCCACACGCGGTTGACTGCGCATCAGAATGCCGAGAGCATCCGCAGCGCGTGTGCGCACGACAATGCTGGACGGATCACTAACAGACTTGACAAACGTCCGCTGCAGCTGTGGGAAGAACGGCTTGACGTGGTTCGGTATCCTCTCCAGCATCGCAGCGAGCGCGGTCAAGATTGCGGTCTTGACACCAGGTGGATAGGTCGTTGCTTGCGTTGCAACACGGATAAGCGGACCGGTGAAGGGGACGACGAACGGCTTGATGGCAGATTCGTCGGTGCGCTCGACGAGGTCTCCGATTGCATAGGCGGCGTTTTCGCGTTGTTCGTTGCTTCCTGTAGTGAGACCTGCAATAATGATTGGCACGGTAGGTGCCACGCCCTTGGGCAGGTTAAACCCAGGCACAGTCCGTCCCGGAGCGCCCGTGCCTTCGATAGTCCGACGAAGAGGGACGACCAATGGCTCCAGTTCGTCCTTGGGGACAGACTTGACAAACGTATCGAATGCTTTCCATGCAGCAGTGTGAACGTTGACTTCGAGGTCATCAAACAGCGAGATCAGTTGTCGAACCCAATCCACCCGGTACAAGGATGAATCGAGTTCGGATTCCTCGCAGAAGACGGAGAATAGATCACAAGCACTAGCACGGCGTGTCGGTGCATCGCTCTTCGTCCTGTGCAACTCAAGTCAGATAACACGCTAGAAAAGAATACTTCATCAAAATCAAATGCGCGTACCATCCAAGCAGTAGCAACATCAACGTGTTCAACCCTTCGGGATCGCCGATCGATTCTAGTAGTGCACGCAATGCCTCGTACAAAGCAGCAAGCAACTCTTCGTCCTTTTCCTCCTCCAGAACCTTGACCAACGCGTTCAAGATCACCGTCAGACGCTTGCTAAGCGCATTACCAGCCACAGTGACGAGTGAAGCGAGGGCTTGAGCGTTGAACACCGTCATCGGGGTAGAAATCAACGTAGGAATCAAGACAGGGAACACCGTCGCCGCGCGAACCTAGTGCACACATGCATCGGAAACCTGAATATTCTTTCCTCTCGCGAGCAGCCACTACTCACCGACATGACCTCCTGAAGAGCTTGAAGGGCGGTCCCAGAGCTCTCACCAGGTTGACGGAGAGCTTCCAGCAGGGTAGGTATCGTCTGATCGATGGCCTTGGCTCCAATATGCTCCTGGAGTGTGTCAAAGGCCTTCGCCGCTGCGGTCCTGACAGTCCCATCGTCATCGACAAGCGAGGTCCGGACCATATTGATAATCTCGGTCTCATGTCCTTCACGCTGCGTATCGGTTGTGCTCTCCCTGTCAACCCGTCAACAGAGAGGAAAATGGCATCAGAGGAGAGGGAAGACCCACATGATGTCAGACAGCATGAGGCAGACACCTTGACGGGTGCGTGCATCAGGCGACGTGACCGTATTTTGCAAAATCTGGATGACCTCGCCCAGAATCTTTTCACCAAACTTGCGACAGAGCTCAGCCGTTGTACGCGTCGCAGTCTACACTCCCAACGCATTAGTGACATGCAGGATGAGTAAATGAATAAATAAAAAGGACCTCTTGCTGCTCAAACTCGTCGCTCGAACACAGCTTGACCAGCTGGCCAACCAACTCTGGCAGAATCTCACGAACTGGGAAAAAAGAAAATGTGAATAAGTTTAGTATCTTCTCGTTAGAGTCGCCCGTACCTGTTCTAGGTGTGCTGTGCACCAGTGCCTTCCAGATATGGATGGACGATTGACGGACGACGTTGACCGCGTCCTGTCTCGCCAAGTACAATGCCGACAGAATGCGATCCCTTCGTTCAGCACCTAGCACCTCCGTTAGCGCCCGACGGGAGGACTCTGCTACAGCAGCCTCGGCCATCTCTTCGTCGTCCCCAACCTCTGGCTTGCTCGTAATCCCAGACACCTTGAATAACAACTCTCCCACCAACGTGATCGAGGATTGCTAGAAGCAACACAAACAACGGCATCTGCGCATGAGACAAACGAAACGACAGCAGGGAAGCGAAACACACCCTGATCCGCCACCCGGAATCAAACATCCCTTGCTCCAGCTCGGGTAACAACAAGTCGATCGCTTTGCTCGAATAATTCGACACGATCATCCTCCCTGCCCGCATCGCGGCCTCCCTGACATACTCCTCCGTATCCGACAGCCCACTCAGGATCGGGGCAATAATCTTGGGCAAGTGTGGCTGGAATCGGTTCCCAAACGTTGCGGGTAGGTAGACGAGGAGCGACATGAAGCCTTCTCGCACGGTACTACGCGGTGATTGCGCGTTCACAATGATGTCTGGCAAGAGTCCCTCGAGGCGGTCCATACCCAGTCCGGAGAGGACTTCGCTCAGCCCTTGTGCAGCACCTTGTCGATCGACGCCAGACGTCTCGGTCTTGAGCGTCCTTAGCAGCGCAGGCACAAGATCCGGGAAATGGACCTCCCCAAGTCGCTCGACGAGCGTCCCGAGGGTCTTTGCGGCAGTTGCACGTGCCTCTGGAACGGGGTCGACGAGCACGACGTGTACCATGGGCAACAAAC
>QGOI01003971.1:0-21008 GCA_003313885.1 Boletus sp. MG55
CCAAGTCTTGCCTCAGCTGTTGATCACTGAAATGCCTGAGCACACCACTGGAGAGCTTGACGACCGCCGGGGGTTCAGTAGTGGGGCTCGCAGCAGAGGGTCCAAGGGAGTTCGAGCCGAACGACGAGTCGCGGCTCACATCAACTGCGGCACGTTTTTGGGCGTCGAGGTCCTCGTCCTCTTCGGGGTCACCGTGATATACAGCACCGCCAACGGAACACTCTCTGAATACCATCGAATTCTGAGGTCACGTGAGACACTGCTGCCGAGCGTGGAAAAAAAAAAGCGAACAAACCTGTGTCAATGTTCCAGTCTTGTCGGAAAATATGTACTCGATCTGACCGAGATCGTCGGACAGATTGTAACTTCTAGCGAGCGTGGGCTGGTTCGTCTTCTTGTAGAAGATGTCATAATCAAAGTAGATAAACAGCGCCTGACAGGTTTTCACGGCCTCTATTGATATGTACAGCGATATCGGCACGACGTTCTGGAACCTGGAAGAAGGCATGAGAATCTGATTCGCGTGGGGTGAAACGGACCACGGACGTGATAAGCGCAAACGCCCACGTAATAAGGCCGTTGATGTTTGGGTTGTCGGAAGAGGTGTCGTCACCATAGAGCCATGGCGCGCCTTCTGGGTAAAGTTGCTTCTCGATCTGTGAATCAGCGATACCGCAAACGATTGCCATCAGAGCAAGCAAAGCAAGGTTGATGAGACTGAAGACGAGTGAGCATGGACATCAGGGAAGGGAAGGGAGGAACGTACACTTGAGGATTGATCTGACGCTCTACTTTGCTGCGTTTGCTTGGAGTACCCCCAGAGTTGAGGACGATCTTGGTATCCACGCCAGTGAAGAGGACGAGGCCGATGGCCCAATCAGTGTTCCGGAGGACAGTGCCACGCAAGAGAACCATCTGCATATCGACGGGAGATTTTTGTCCGTTGCGAGTGACAGCAGCGTTGAGCTTGTACATGTTGATGTCCGGACGGTCGCATTCCACTGCGAATGAGTTGAGCTTACTGGTGCAGTCCTGGGCAGTGCGAAGATCAGCGAGAACGGGAGTCGCATTGCGGGACTTGAGGTTGGTCTCTCCATCGAGATTCTTGGTTTCGACAAAGGCGACGTTCTCGTCCTCGGAAGTGGCGCATATAAGGATGTCTGCGGGGATTGGTTCGTTGTTCGTTATCTTGACAAAGTCGCCGACACGGACGTCCTCCCAGAGGATCTTGCTCCAGTATACGTTGGGGTGGGGATCGTCGGAGGGGAGATGGTCTAACTCGATGGCGGAGTCCGACGATGCGACAGACTCGGGGTCACTCGAGAAAGGTTTGCGCTTGGGGATGATGCCTCTGACAAAAGTGCGACTCTTGGTGCCTGTAAGGTTTGGGTTGGACCAACCTGGACCAGAGAGGGCGCGGACGGTGGAATGGTTGACACGACGGTCCGACTGATGGCGCTTAATGTCCTCGTAGCCATCCTTGATGGCGGTGATGGCGAGGACGACGATGAGGGGCAAGATGACGACACCTGGGGAGATGGTGGAGAACTCTGGGAAGAACTGGAGGACGGCTATGAGGAGGAAGAAGCTGCAAGAGGGTGAGGGACGGGACGCAGAAGGAGAAGGAGAAGGGGGAAACGTACATGTTGGCGATGCGGCGGAACTGCTCGAGGAGGTTACGGGGCAGGAAGGTAACGATGGTGTACTTTGAGGAGATGACCTGGTTGGTGGGGAGGAAGTGGACCTTGAGGGGTCTGTGCTTGTGGTCGAAGAAGTGATTTGGGAGTGCCTGGTTTACGAAAACGGTGCGGGGTGTGCCAGGGCCGCGCGTTCGGGCAAAAAGAGACTCGAGGGAGAAGGCTGCGAGGGCTGCCTTGGCGCGAGGGAGGAGGGACGGGGAGGAGGAGGGGGCCATGGTGGCCAGGGGAGGAAAAGATGTCCACGGTGGGAGCGGGCATAGGCCGAACCGATTAGAAATGCAGCCAGAGCCGCCCCCAGGGGCAAAGTTGCGATGCGGCTCGGATGACTCACGTATGCAGTCCGATTCTGACTCAAATTTGCAAAGTAATACCGTATCAAGATCGGTAAGTAATGAACGTGAGCGCCTTCATCCTCAAAACGACAAAAACGTCCGCAGAAATCAAAAAGCGAGTGCATATCCCCGGGTATCCTCTCGCACCGCCACAAAAAACATCTACTGGCTCGTCGCCGGCTTCTGCTGCACCCCCTCCTTCAGCGCCAGCAGCTGCTTCGACCGGAACGCTTCATAGTGGATCTGCGCAGTCGTCTCGATCAGGTCTTGTAGGTGTGTCCTCGTCAAAAAGTTGCGCAGATGCACAAATTCACAGTGATTCTCATCCTCCACGTTCACCACACCCCAACGGTTCTTCCGTCCACGCACCGACTTGCCTTCAATGATCACACTGCGCTCAGACCCAACCACAGCATATGGAATGATGTTCTGCGAAAAAAAAGACTCAATTCATCAGCCTATACTCACTTCGGACGACGTACCCGAATAGACTCGTTCAGCTGAACTTCCTCTTCGTCGTTGTCGTCAGTGTCAAATGGATACAACCGAATGTTGTTGTACACCAATTCAGCCCGAATCTATCTCTCTGTCAGCACCGTTTTTCCTAGACGAGTCGTCATAGAGCACCTTTTCCTTGAAGGCATCTCGCTCCTCCAAGGTCAAGCTGTCTGCCTTGGCAATAACTGGAACGACATTGACCACTTCGCTCAATTTTTTCATCACAATAACATCAATGGCACGCAGCGAGTGGCCAGTCGGGCTGATGAAGTAGAGACAGCAGTGGATACGCGTGTCCTGGATATACCGGTCACGCATGGCGGTCAACTCCTTGCGCAAATACGCGCTGTGCTGGTCCTTGATGTACTTTACGATGGGATCCCAGCTATCACCCATCATGAGAACGCATCACACCACGAAAACGTTTCACGCACCAGTTTTCGTTGTTCACCTGGTCACCGTAGCCAGGTGTGTCAACGATGTTCAAACGAAGCTTGACGCCGTTTTCAACGATGACTATCCGGTTTGTGGTGTCAGTACAACGGCGAATCCACCTCGAGTGGAAAACACACCATGTGAGACGGCCTGAATCTCGGTGGTCTGCCTGACAGGTTCGTCAGACTCCAGACGACCCTTGGAGTCGATCAAGTGCGACGCGAAAATAGTGTTGATGAGGGTCGACTTTCCCAGACCAGTTTGCCCTACATTTTAGAGTGTCATGGACGGTTTAGCCTGTTCAAAGACACGACGACGCACCGACGACGATGACATTGAACTGGAAACCACGTTTCAAGAGCTTGTGCTCAATTTGCTGGGTAATAGAGTCGAAACCGACGTAGGAGGTAGCACGGATTTCTTCGTCTGTAGCAGCGGCCATCTTCAAGCGTCTTTTGAAAAGGAGAGGAAAAAGTGGGGAGACGGTGCAAAGGGAACGAAATTCTCGGCGACGACGAGAAGGCAGGTCCAACTCAATTCGATGTGGCGCTAAATTTGTTTGCTTGTTTACCCTCCGCATCGGGGTCCTTTACCTAAACTTGACCGCCCTTCCGATACCCCCTTGTTCACAATGTGTAATGCATTCCTACATATCATCTACTTTACGTCTGCTTGTACCCACTCTCCCTTGCCGCCGACGTTCCCCTTGTCCAGCAAGCCGCTTGTCTAAAGCTCGGTGCCCAACCTGTATCACCAAACACACCAAGACATGGATTATCAGCATAAGCATAACGACGACATGAGGTTCACTTTGCAAAGGAACGAAGCGAAATGGGCGAGTAGGACAGATACGGTAGACAGAAAGCCGCAGCGAGGACCACAACTGCGATTGCTACCGCTGTGGCTGCTTTGTTGCCCGCGACATCGCCCATCTTCTCCGGGGTGGGAGGTCGCGAATTTTTTGGCACCCGTCTAGGCTGCGTATATGTGGGAGAAACAATCAACTGCACATACCCGATGGATTTCAAACCATGAATACTGGATGGCATCGTCAGTCACGTCCAGCAGGACATTCGTAGTGTTACTCACTAATACCCTTCGATATTACGCTTGAGCTCGTCCTCCATGCCTTTTGGCACACCCGCCAAGGTGAACGTCACTTTCGTCGAATCCGATGATTGCTCGAATGTCGTGGTGAACGTAGCCTCGTGTTCTAGATTACACCTAAGATGATAATTCAAGAAACATTATATCAACGTGCATACCTGACGGCCATGTTGGACTTGTCAACGCCCATGTCTGGACAATTTCCTTGCCTGGCGTTAACGAGATATATCTACCCTTGACGCCCCCACCAAAGAGCGAGTATGGGGTATCAGCCTTGGCGGCAGACTAAAGTTCCAAGCAATCGTTTCAGACCGGTTCCACTCGGTGTCAATCGACGCACCTCTGCAGGTGCACGTGTCCACGAAGGGATACGCTGCGCGTCAGTGAGCAACCCGAATAGATCATCAGCCGCAGCCATGAACGTTGCTTCCTTGACGATTTTGGACGTGTTGAGAGCGGATTTCGTTGCAACGACAGGCTTCGCCGGGGCGGGCGCAGCGGGGCCAGAGGCTGCGACAGGTGCGGGCGTTGGAGTGGGTGTCCCTGTCCGACTAGGCTCCCCGCTGATGGTCAAGTCTTTGCCATGCTTTTCAACGATCGCGACCGGAAACTCGGCAAACTTGGCCTCGAGCGCTGCAGGAAGACGTTCCTTGGCAAGAGCGTAAAGTGCCGTGGCAGCCGGGTCGGTGCTCCCGCTCTCCGACCATTGGTACTGTCACATTACGAAAGAGCGAGTCAAGATGAAAAACAGAACAGGTAAAGAGTGAAGTTGACTTGCGGTATAATTGGACAAGCGGTCCACTGTGATTTCATGAGACACTTCCGGGATGGTCAGCTTGCCTGTGACCTCGGTTCCATTGCTCGCAGTCCCGGTCCATTCAACAGAGATTTTGCAATCGTAAATGGTGATCAGCCTGTGGACGTGCATCCAGACAGATCAAAAAATGCTGACACACTAGCATGATACACACTTTGATTTGCGTTGACCAAGTTCCGCGTCTCCGTCTAGCCACGAGGTCGAGGTAACCCTGATTTTTTCCTCTCCATCTCCTTGAATCACGATTTGTGTGAGTTCTTCCTGAAACCAAGTCTTCGCCCATGGCGTCACATTCTTGTTCTTCCAGTGCCAGTTTGCAGTGGTACGTGGCATTGACATCTTGCGCAAGGATGTCCACGACTTGAGAAGGTTTGAGCTAGGGTGATGGAAGAGAACCAGAGGCAAGCAAGCGGATTGCTTTCGTGAATTCGCGCGTTGAGTTAAATGTACTGTGCCGGGCTAAGAATTGTCTGAATCCTAGCGTTCTCCAGAATATTCCATCATAAGCCCACATCATCACCCGCATTCACACTCGGGATTAAGAAATCTTTCATTGCATGTTCAGTCAAATACTCTCGGACACATTTGCGTTTCTGCAAGGTTCTCTAAACCCTCGTTAAGGGTGACTTGATTAGTTAGTACGATAAATGAGACAAATCAAGTTCCAGCCGATCCGTCAGCGCGTCAGCATTTGGGCGAGTGAGAATTTTGATCGTGAGTAATGTTGGGATGTCGATCGTGTCTGGCACCGGCGGCCGTCTCTAATGACGCACATTCAACTTGAAATTCAAATCTATCAATTGGTCAACCGGTCATATCCGAGACTACAGATTTAGTGCACTGAACTGGCCAATGTCATACATAGCAAAGACCCCACAATGCAAAAACACGACGACAAGTTGATGAATATAACATCCCACCTTTGAGAGTAACTTCGAGACCGTGCGTGATGAAAGACTTCCTCACTCCACTTCTCTGGAGACGATAGCATACAACATATAGAAGAACTTACATCACAGAGCACAGCAATCAAAGCAATCAACGGTGGATACTACAGCGATATTGTCAAGGACATGCTGTCCCGATACATGATGGTGTACATACCTAAAAGCTGGAGCTAGATTTGAGCATACATCCCAAGTTGAGTTGAAGGAAAGTGTTTCATACCATTGCACTATAAACTGTATCGGCAGGGTATGCAAAATGTCAAGCTGGTGGGAGTAGAATAGCTATGGCCAGTCTGGATGTTATCATTGTCATTCTGTTGGACAAGACTTGATGGTCAGTCTGCCAGCGTGCCGGTTGATGATGCGGTGAACACATACCACGAGACATCGCTTAGACACGTCATGTCGATCTTGTAGATGGCAACGTTGAACGGCGAATACAGTGAATCCAATGCACTATGTTGATCGCTCAGAGAATTTTGCGATGAATTGTACCGAGATATTACATGAAGCAGCGAGTACCTGCTTCAATTGTAAATGCTAAAGAAATGTGGGTTTCTCCGACGAACGAACTTACTTGGACGCGTTCACTGGACATCGGCATTTTTCGGGAATGAACGAAAGCAAAAGATGTATGGGCCAGAGAAATACCCGGATACAGCCCTTGGGAGATTCAATATCAATCTTGCTCGGGGAAGCCAAAAGGGTTAACATACGCTTGACCGAAAATAAGCCTACCCAGTCTCCAAGTCCCGTCGGAGGCAGGAACATTGAGTTCTCTGCGATTTCAGGATGACGTACTAGCCAGCAATGTGGTAAACATCAAACTGGGTTCTCCTGCTCGTAATGGTAGCTTGGCCATGTCCACGAGCAATCTCGTGCAGTTTCGTGGTGATCGACAAGCAAAGCGAACGGCAAAGTTCCGAAGGCTTGCCTAATTGATCGGAAGAATGAGTTGTACACCCGTGTGCACATTGCCTGCCAGCGCCATTGTCTGAAACGTATATGAAGCCGGTTGGCCGGTCCTGTTCTATCTCTTGACTGCATACCATGACTAGCCTGCCCGACGATAGCCCTGCTGACGAAGAGATCAAACAGATCACACCTCGCTCGTTCAGCACCTCGCTTCTTCCGGACGCCTCTCCATTCCCTCTGCGGTTTCGCGACCCCGCCAGTGTCACTGCTGTCACTTCCACTGCTAGCCTTCCTACCAATGCTACTGTCACTCCGTCTCCGAGCTCGTGGTACATGCCACAGCTCCCCTCTCTGAGAACGCCCGAAACTACCTGGCTCAACGGGCAAGGGACCAACAACAAGGGTAAAGGCGTAAAATCCAGTCTGGATTGGCACATAACTACCCGTGATGCGTCCGAGTCGGAACGTGAAGGCAAGTCGGGTGTCATTACTTCCATCAGTCTGTGACATTCAGGCCGCCTTGATCTTTATACTACTACATAGAACTTGCATACCAACTACTGGCATCCCTGCCTCGTTCTCGCCTGGCCACGGTCCAACGGCGAATCGTGCCCCTTCTCCAATTCGATCTTGTGGGAGTGAGTTTCATGCCTGCTCATCTATCCAAATTCACATCCTTTGCATTTTTCTCTGTGCAGTCCCTGCCACCAGAACTATCTTTGCAGATACTCGATTTACTCCCTGCCACTGCACTCCTGAACTGTACGCTGGTTTGCAAGCGGTGGAATCTGCTTGCCAACGACCAAACCCTATGGCGCAATCTCTGTCACGCCCGAGGCTGGAAGTGGAGGCCCCAACTAAGCAGCCCTTCGTCTCGGCAAAGCGAGGCTCTTATCAGGACGTCCTCTTCTGGCACAACACGCGAGGACAGAGACGAAGATGAAGGCATGGGGGACGAAGAGGAAGGAGAAGATGAGGGCAGTGTTGTGGATGCCGAGGAGGTGGCTCCTTTCCCGAATGGGGATGTGGGCCCTGACAATGACTCCATATCAATGAACTTGAGCCTTCAGGATCAAGATTTCCAGAACTTGATTGGCCAGCTTGTTTCCACCTCGTCTCCAACGGCGCCGATGCCGATGAGCAGAAGCAATTCCACTGCCACCTCAATGATCCGAACTTTTTCACAGCACCGTGCCTCGCCCAGCAGTTCTCGAACTGGTGTTACCATAACGGTCGACTACAAGCTTCTCTATCAAACTCAGACACTTCTTCGCAGTCGCGTTCGCCACGGGGCATACCGTCTACGAACCCTCCCAGGAGCCGAGGGAGGAGGCCACACTGCTGCAATTTACTGTCTTGCATTATGGTCTTATGACTCAGCCTACGGGCCGGTCCAAGTGCTCTTTACGGGTTCTAAAGACCGCACCGTTCGCGAATGGGATCTAAACACAAGCAAAGTTCGACGCAGGGTCGTGGGTATGCACGCTTCCAGCGTGTTAAGCTTGTGCGTCACAGCCACGACAGCACGAGTACCCGAGGACGGCGCCTGTGGATCAGTAGATAATGCAAGAGAAGGTCACAAGAATTCTGAAGCTGGGATTCTTGTGAGCGGTGGAAGCGATTGTCGTGTCGTCGTCTGGGACCTGGCTAAATTCAAGTCAATAAAGGTAATACGGGATCACCAAGACAGTGTTTTGTGCGTCCGGATCGACAGTGGAAAATTGGTATCGTGTTCTAAAGGTATGTAAACATTAGCCGCATGAGAAGCAGCCGAGTTGAATGTTGTCGTGCCAGATCGAACTATTCGAACTTATTCGTTTCCTTTGCTCAAACCGGAGCTGGTCCTCCGAGGGCACCGAGCCGCTGTGAACGCAGTGTCGATTGCTGATGACGTGATTGTCTCTGGGTCTGGTGATCGGTCGGTTCGAGTTTGGGATGCGCGAACAGGGATATTGATCAGTAATTTCGAGGACCATCATGCAAGAGCGTACGTCCTGCCACCCCTCGACAAAGTATCTTTAATCACTCGCATTTTAGAATCTCTTCTGTAGAGCTGAGCCCACCGTTCATCCTCTCGGGCTCCTCGGATAGACACGTTCGGATGTTCGACACGAGGACTAAACGGGGGTGGTCGACTTGTCCAGAGTTTGACAATCCAACCGCAGGGCAGCCGCTGAATCCTTTAGTGATAGAACAGGAAGGTTTAGGCGGCGAAATGCCAGCGTCTGGGAGCACATTCTTCTTGCATTCGTCGTTATCGCAGTCGTTTCAACAGGCACAACATGACTCGCATATATTAGAGGGTGGAACCAAGATCTGCAGCGCCTGCGGAACTCGGGTTGCCACCACGGGCGCTGTTCGTGGACCCGAGAGGCACTCGCACCCAGTGCGAAGCGTGGCGGTGGGGGACGAGTTCGCAGCGAGTGGCAGCTATGATTGCACGGTTAAGGTACGCACCAGAAAAAGAGCTCGTGTTGGAATGCACTGAATTGAGCGGGGCAGGTGTGGGACAGGACAACAGGGGCATTAGTAGCTGACCTGACCAGTGGACACACGGGACGGATCTTTTGTGTGGCACAAGATAGTACGAAGGTGAGGAAGAAGAGATATGATTACACGTCCTGTGACTAATGAGTTGCTCTGTAGATCGTGTCGTGTGGCGAGGATCAGGTGAGGGTGTGGTCCACTGTGCAAATGCTTACGGTACTGACGACTGTTGGACTTGCGATAGAGGATCTGTATATGGGACTTTTCTCATGGCATCGATACGTCATTCATCAAGCTGTAATGAGTTGGTCAGAGCGTAGCGTAATGCCCAAGATTGTCCCAATTTCAGGGTCTGTGAGAAGCAAGCTGACTGTATTATTGAGCGCAGTAAGTCAGCGCGAGTTCTTCGGCGGCCTAGGTCGTCACGGGGTGTCACACGACTCAAACATAGGGGTATAAGTTCTATCTCCTTGCCACTTCCTCGCGCAGGTTCAACTCCACTACGGTGCCCCGCATGAGTGCCCTTTCCCGCCCGCTTCGATCCGTCGCGCTCGCACCTGCCCTGCGTGGCTCGGGCCGATTCCAGCAATCGTCCCATAGGCTTGCCCTGCCCCTCCTCCATGCCCGTTTCGCTGCGAGCTCGGTCTCCGGGAGGCCTGGCAGCCAGACCATAGAGCATGCCCGGCAGAATGTCAAAGAGGAAGTTGGAAACTCTCTCACAGACTGGGCCCGCTCCATTGCTGGCGGCGTGTTTACCGTCGCTAGTGTCAAGCCCGCAAAGGACTCCTTCGTGAGTGTTCAACTCCCCTCTACCCCACAATCCCATCGCACACCACTTATTCGTCATCGCTAGGTTGGAATCACCACGGCAGTTGCCACATCAGTGCCAACCCCATACCTCGTCATGGGTCTCGCTGGCGGCTTGCCTTATATCGCATCCGCAGGGACCACTGTCTATCTCTCCCACCAGGCTGGCCTGGCTGCCGCGGGCACGCTCACGAACATGGATCCGGGTGTCGCACTCACAATCTTGGATCAAGCCCTCAATTTCCAAGTCACCTATGGCGCTGTCTTGCTCTCCTTCCTCGGTACGTCACTTTCCAGCGTTCGCTCATTCAGCGTTCATCTCGAGGCAGGTGCCCTCCACTGGGGTATGGAGTTTGCCGGCCTGGGCGGTTTCAAAGGATATCCCCGCCTGCTTTTGGGTGTATCTCCCGCCGTCATCGCTTGGTCCACAATCACTCTTCAGCCCACTTCTGCTCTCCTTTGTCAATGGCTCGGGTTTACCGCACTCTGGTATGCCGATAACAGGGCTACCGCGGCTGGCTGGAGTAAGCTTTTTCCGTTTAACGTCCGCCCTGTCGCCCCAGAGCTGACTTCTTCCATTAGCACCGAAATGGTACTCCCAATACCGCTTCTACCTGTCTATTCTGGTCGGCACCTGCATCATTGGATCGTTGGCGGGAACGTCGTACTGGGGACCTGTCGCTGGTCACGGTCTCCTTTCTCATGATCTCAAACTAATTCGTGCAGAGAGGTGACGTCCCCCGAGTCCACTATATTTCTTCTCATCATTTTTACCATAAATATCAGACAAAAATACAAACCTGAGCGTGATGGCGTCATCCCCGGCGATATCGAAGCCGTCCAGGGGGAGGCAACAAGCGATGCTTATGTTGTAGTTCGCCACAAGTCCAAGCAGACTGGAGATACGATTTGAGAGCAATGGTGCGAAGCATTGACAGAACGATTCAAGATTTTCTTCAAGTTGATGAGATTGTAGCGCCGAACTCTAAATCTGCCATAACATCCTCATCAATTAGTTGTGTAGTTCCTATGACCCAGGGCAGGTTATGTGTATTATACCTTGTACTTTATGGGATCGTCCCTTGTCTGGTGACTACGGTATTCCGCATGTGATGCGGCGCTCGGATTGATCCTGGGAATCGGAGCCTCGGTCCTTGATGAATATGCCCTGCTGAAACCGTGCCCTTGGCCGACCCTTCGGTTGTGACGAAAATGAACTCGTAGAGCGTGCACGAAGGAGAGCTACGTGACCATGGTGAGTGGACCAACTACTAACCTCCGACTACCAGTATGGAACGGTGCTGCCAACTCGAGATCGGCGCTGTCCGACTCCGGGGAGTCCTAGGGCCCAAAGATCGAACTCATGCCGCACCTAGGAGGAAACCGACGGGTATGCGCGCGAGGCGGGGGACAACTTTGCTCCAGCTTGGCGCAACTTCGCGAGCGACAGCTTGAAGTGGTGTATCATGACATATGCCACAGTGGCAGCAGGCAAGTTGAAGCGACACTGCGCCATCTTCAACTTCATGTCGCTTGCCAGGTACTACTACAGTCACTTCAGCAAAACAGGTCACCGTCCGACTACATTTTTGGATTTCCCCAATTGGTTTGCAGGTATTTTGTAACCATATCCATAGTAGGCCATACATAACCCATGGGTATTCTTGGCACTCCATAATCCATCTTTGGGTCGGATAATGCCGATGCTAGCACCAAAATAGGGTATTTTCGAATCGTTCAGGGGCAACATGTTGACAGCGTACGTCCAACTTACCATGATTCAACCTCCTCATTATGAAATTCATTGAAATCTTTAAAATAGCTTAATCACAAACCTTCGCTGTCAGATGTGGAAGGCGATAGGCTTGGGCTCGTGGCCAGCCAGCCACTATCAGATATCAACCAGGACTGATGAAGTGGGCACTACGAAGCAGGCGAGAATGACGTACCAGACACCCCGGGGCTGTCGTGTACAACGCAAACGCAAATGCCAAGCATGCAGCCATGGTCATGCTTGTGTTTGTGTTTAGACACGAACCCACGGGTATATCCACTCCCGGGTATAGGTAGGGGTATGATTTGGTTGGCTTACCCATCCAAAAACTCGTGCCTGCCATGGTGGGTAGTATGGATTGTCATCAGGTACGGGCATGGGTACTAAGACTCCCAACACCCAGGGTATATCCCCCAGGTCACCGTGTTGTTGGGGTCGTCTGGACAGTGGACATGGGCAGTCGAGATGCAGAACATGAAGTTGACTGTAAACAAAGCTGCGATGCCACCGATCCGAGATAAGTAGGTTGTGTCACTGAAGCGGCTTTCGGCGCGAGCGTATCCGTGGGGCTAACGAAGACTCCAGTGATTGGACCGGAGCATCCTCGTACGGCACTTCCCTTGAAATTCCCATTAATATTTATCGTGCTCTCGTTGGGCACTGATCTACTGATCAATGAACGCTTACGAATGTAGCACTGTTCACATCTTCGAGCTGTATCATTCTCCCCCTGCGCACGGGGACTTGGTCTGGTGGGGATAAAATTTCACGCCGCTTGAAATCACCATCATGATGCCGATGGAATCTACGGTATGTAACAAAGTTTCTCATGCACTTTGAAGTTTGAATCACTTCGGTGGATGCCAGTCTACGAGTTCCGTCGGGTGATTAGTGCAACATGTGCCGTACGTTGTTTTGGCGGTCGGTGGGAAGATGGGAGTTCAAAAGGTTATTTATGTAAGTAAGATAAACCGTCTTCAGATGCCACCAGTCTTTACGCCAGCGTTACTGCCTTCAGCCTTTTTTTTGAGCGCTCCCATGGATGAGTCAACTTCCCATTCTATCGGCCAGTCCTTGGGCCCAGGATTTATTGGTGAGCTTTCCAGCAACTTGTCGATGACATGCCGTCGACCAATATACTATAGGACTTATGTTGTCCGTGTGGTACGTTTTTAGTCACTCTTCGCGCATGTTGTCAGCTGCAAATAGCTTGTCTAGCATGTACGGTTCAGGATTTGGCCAGTCGTTATTCTATTCCTATCATTTCCCAGACGATCATACCCTCATAAAGATGGCGGTGAGCACAGTAGACAAGTGCAAAGAGTCAATCAATCTAATCCTCCCCAAATGCTCAAGGTAATGATCGCGCTGTGCGTAACCATCCATCAAAGTGTAAACAAAATCGTTTAGCCCCGATCCCCAGAGCTTTGGATACCATCCATGTATATGGATGTGTGCAGTTGTATTGGCAACTATTAATTACCTGTCATCGTGATTCTTCATCGGAATGCTCGTCCCGATTACCCATGTAAGTCAATGGTACAATTCAATGAAGTGGCCAGATTCACTTGTAATACAGAGGTTTTGAAGTGAGTTCATCGATCGGTCGAATGCCCTCATTAGTCTCAGCTCCTGCTCGGCACGAAGCTGTCAGTGTTCGTAAATGTAAGGCTTTCTCTGACTAGAGATGAAAGCAGAACTGATGTTGAAAAAGTACATCATTACCTTCATCGTTCAATGGTGATTGGTCATACTTTGGCAACCATTCATTGTCTGACATCACTGTCACTTGGCAGCTTCTATGCTCAGCGAGTATGGATCAGTGAGTTCCTTTACGATTTTGAAGTCATATCGAGTATAATGGTTTGCAGTGAGCGGGAGACACAGGTTAATTACTAGTCTAGTGGTATGGTTACTGTCATTCTTCAAAAATGCATCTCATCAGAACCAGATGATCACAGCGGTTGCGGATTTTAGTGAGTAATTTCGGTGTTGTCAGGCACTATACGATGATCGCTCACCATTTCCAAGCTATTGGCCTAGGTTTGTCGAGTATCCGTTTATGTTTCCCCATGATTGTGATGTTTCCCAAAACTTAGTTTGCGCCGTTTTCACGTACAGGAATTTTCTTGCATGTGATGACACCATACTGACTGAGGCTTTAGGTTTCAACGACAGACTATCCAATACATTTTCACCACCCCGGTTGGCCCTCCTCCTGCACGTTGGGCGATGTACTAATCATCGTTATTTTAAAAGCTTGTTGCATACTCTTCGGCCTTGAGTACAATCTGTGATGTGATCATCACTAGCAGCATTTTCTACTTCCTTCGTGCTGGACGATCCGAGCAGAAACTGTGCGAGACTTATCTTATATTGTTTATTATATCGACGTTAAGCTCACCTACAGGAGGAGGGCGGGACGTATCCAACAGCTCAGGAGAGTATCCATCAACTGTGGGCTTCTCACTTGGTAAAAAAAACAACCGACCGTAAGATGGACATTAACTGATTAGAAATCCTTTCAGTGTTCTGTCTATAATGACGGCTCTCCTCGTAAGTGATCAATGATTGCCTCGTGTATTGGTCTGACACACGACAAGTATGCCCTGCAGGGGGGCAAATATTGGGTCGAAATAACCGGATTAGTCTTGAGTCGCTGTACGTCTTCCCTAAATATGTGCGAAGGACAGTTTCACAAAAGTAATTACCCAGCATACATTAACTCGATGCTCTCGATGTGAGGCATTTTCCCTTGGGCGAGGTCCATCTATCTAACGTATCCCTTAGGCTGAACGCAAGGAAGTCAATCCGAGATCGCGAGCGTGACCAAACTATCGAGATCCCTTCGATACACATAAGTTAGTGTTTGGTGTACAAGGTTTCTATTACTGTATGACCATTCACGTGTAATCTCCCCTAGGCTGACACCGGGGAAGGCGCGATCTGTGGCAGCCCTCCAGAACATCGCAATCGAGCGCAAATAAACTCAAAATGTCACATGGAGAATGGTCTGCTCACATACAAGTGAAAAGACAGTACATGATGCTAGCGGGATCGTAGTACAACCCGATGATCCCTTTAAAAAAAACCAAGCTACAACTGAGACACCTACGTAATGATATTGAAGGGGCTACAAACGTCACTCCATCCAATGAAGTCCAAGAAAAATGGCATCGAAGTGTAGGAGTGAACTGGCGTTATAGAACGACATCATATGTCGCAAGCAGATACGGGTATCGTGAGAAATACTAGGCGGACGTCTGAGTGGTGGTCAGGTATCGATATGGGGGTTTCAGATGTTTACTCACCTTTTTAAAATCTTGGTCGAGGACTAAAACCTTTTTCCATCAGGATTTAAACTGCTTAACCTTTTAACGTTCTTCCAACCTATGTCAGGCTGGTCGGAGAATGCGTGTTCTAAGCATTCACGTGGGACCATTCCCCGTTCACCTCTTCCATTCATGCATAAGTCCCAGCCATCATCATACTGTTCGACGACGAAGATGCGTTCGCCTGTTGTGATGGAAAGTTCATCCGGAAGAGTGGGCACAAATGTACACTTGACCATTGCCTCCATAGGCGCACGTTGTACACCTACGGAGGGCAAGGTAGAGGAAATGCCCGTGTTTGCGGCTCCGTGTGCCATCGCAAGTGCAGCAACGTTCCCAGGGTTGTATGTCAAAGGAACCAGCCGTGTGGGGTAGGTAGGGTTGTTGTATGTGGCCGAAGGTGGCGTAGGAATGGCGTAAGCAGGCATGGTGGGGAGTTGCACGGGTGGAGGGGGGGTAGAGTACATAGATTTACCACGGGCGTCAAAGGGTGATAGGGGTGCATTTCTTTGTGGAATTTTCGCAGCATTGATGAAAGACGGCGAGTGCTCGCTGATATCTGGGACAGGTTCGGGTTCGTCACGGAAGCCTGCTCCCAGTCCCGGAGCCCCATTCCACGAGATGCGCTTGGTTTCTCGGCGGCGAAGATAGGTCTTTCGAACAAAGAATACGATGAGTGCTATGCCAACTATGACAGCCCCGGCAACAATCCCGGCAATTGCGCCACCAGAGAGACCGTGATTCGTCACCGCAGTCGCAGACTGCGGAATGGATGTGAAAGAAGAAGTTGCGGATGTGGACGTCAACGTAATAACGATGGATGAAGGCGGTGCCGTGGAAGGCTCGAGTGAGTGTGCACTGGTAGAGAACGCGACGGACGAAGTCGATGACCCGGTAGCAGAAGATGGCGCGGAAGAGGGGGATTGGGTGAGTGAGGAAGAAGGAAGAGCGCTGCTTGAGGATTGCTTTGCAGATGGAGTAGCAGGGGTTGTCGCGGTGGTGTCAGTGGTAGCACCCTGGGACGTCGTTGCGTTCGCTGCACCGGCACTCTCACCTGGAAGGACCGGGGCGGCGGCTTCCGACACTGCTTGCACATGCCCCAGGCGCTTTGCATGGCGGGCCCGCTCAACAGGCACGCGGCGCATTCCCGAGTGCATTCTGAAGGAGAGGAAGGAAGGAGTATGACTAGCCTCTAGGTTGTTGTGAGGGCAACGGTGCCCTTTTGAGATTGGAGTAGTGCGATTGATGAGACGTGTCGGTCAGTGATAGTATATACAATATACTGGAGTGTAATGAACGTGAAGAGAGCCGAGCGTCAGGTAGAATGTAACGAAGGATGCGCTCTGCGCTCGGTCGGGAGGCGTCGGAGAGAACAACACGAGCCATGCGGTATTGAAACACAAAAAAAGTGCCGCCATGCCAACACACCAAATGCGTTTCAAGAACCGGATTAACTTACTATAATCAGAACACAGTTGTTACAGATAGCTAAGTTATGACAATGAGACAACGAAAACAGAGTGTAGACAGTATTACATGTCCCCTGCCTTCTCTAGCTGTACCCTTTTCCTCGAACTCCCTACATCCGTGTCCAATCCTCGTTTGCGACCCCCTTTTGCCTCGTCCAGGAACTTGTCCAGCCCAAACACATCTCCCGAATCCTTTTCGAACTGCACAGGACCCTCCCTCACTTCCTGTTCGCTCGCACCTTCGAAGCCTACACGAGGTTGGCCCAGCCCGAAGCGGTCATTGGAGAGAGCCTTTCCTATCCCCTCTTCTGTCCCACCACCAAATGCCTCCTCACTGCTCCCTTCGGCAGCAATGTTGCCACGTGCCTTGTAGATCGCAGCGGCTGCAGTCGACCCATGGAACAACGGTCGGTCATATAACCCGTAGCTCTCGTCATCCCCAAACGTGCTACTGAGCTGCTCCCTGTTGAAAAGTCTAGAGTCCAACATGCTCTCCTTGGATAGCGTTGGCTTCGCGAGGCCAAGGGCAATTTTCTCGGATATGTCACGATTTTGCTGACGGGCAAGCATCTTAGCACGCTGCTCCGTGCCCATGTTTGACATCCGCATTTCCCGCTCGCGTTCGCGGCGTTTCTCCGCGCGCATGGCATCCCTAATCTTGGCAGCTTCTTCGTCCTCGTCATCTTCAGAGTTAGCAGCCTCTGACTCAGCCTCTGACTCGCTCCCGTAGCCACCTAGTGCAGAGCTAACGGCAGCACGCGATTCTGCAATGGGCCGCGAGGATGCCGATGGAACATTGCCACTGCGCTCCTCGCGTGCTCGTTGGGCAAGAAGACGGAGGTTCTCTTCTTTAGCTTCCTTTTCTTTTTGTGCTAGCTTTTGTTGCATCAGAGCTCGTTGCCGGACTTCCTCGCGAGCGTGCCTGTCAGCAATGAACAAGGCCTCAGAAAACTTGGCAAAGTTATCGTTGATCGATACCTAGAAAGAGGAATTGCGAGCATAAGTATGAGTATGAATGGAGAAAGCCACTGGAGAAACTAACATCTTGCAGACCTCGCCCATCGGCAGCCAAACGTTTGTCGAGTGGAATGGTGAAACCCTTGTTGTTCTTCCAATTCGATATACATGGAGGGATCATCCATTCTTTCTGCTCAGCAGGCGTCGCTTTTCGTGGTGGACTCCGCAAGACAGGCGGAGGCGGACTTGGTGGTCCTCGAGGAATCTTCTTGTGCTTGAAGCGAGGGGGTTCCAACGGATCCTCAACCACTTCGGACATCTTGATGATCCTTTGCTTCAGCACTCCACCGTCTCCACCTTGCTGTTGACCGGGAGTGTAGCGGACGTATGTCGTCTTACCAACTGCATCTGGCACGTTCTTTGGCTGGGCAGCTTTGATCTTGCCGGTGACCAATTTTTCAAGAGCTTGTCTGGTCCGTTCTGCTGTGACCTGAACTTCCTCTTCGGACGGTCTCTCCATGGTGCGTTGATCGTCGGTGACATCCTTCCGGTGTGAAAGAGGGACGAGGTCTTTGAATTGAGATTGTATGATCTTGCCGGCTCTCTGGCCTTGGTGTGCGATGGCATCATATCGAACGTTGCCCTCGGAATCGACCTGGAGGGCGAGTGTGTTTCCTGCTTGCGTCTGGAAGATGGGTCAGTGGAAATGTCCACGGATGAGAAGACCCGACCGGCCTTTTTCTTTCCGAGGTTGAGAGGATACTGAGCGACGTGACACTCGGGGTATGCTCCACCGTCACCTGTGGCGAGTGAGTAAGCGATGGGCTTTGGCGAGGGGTGAATGAGACATACCAAAGTCCTCTGGTGATGTCGGCCTCCACCCTTTGCGTCTCCCGTAAGGCGGAATTGCCGCTCTGGTGACCACGGACTGGGAAGGAATTGCAAGGGAGACTTGGTCTTCGTCGTCCGGGGCAGCGGAGACGTGAATTGGTTGTGGTAGTACACTGGAAAGAGGTCAGTTCGTGATCAAGAGGGAGACGAAATCACGCACGCAGCGAGAGCAGCCATCGGGCTTGGATATGACAAAACGGACGTTGACGTCCAACTCGAATATCTCCAGTTATGTCAGCATCATGTATGGCTGTGTTTGTCTCGTGGCTGTGCTGAAATATTGTTTCCGAATTCCGACTGGTTCTGCAATGTATGGATGCGCCGTCGCGCAAGTCTGGCGTTCGGGCTGCTCTCGAATACACGGGCATCCCTGCAAGCTGGTTGTCCGCGCGACCCCGGCTTCCCTCCAGAAACTGGTGCATATTCATCACCCTCACTTCCTCACTCGTCTCCTACTATGCATACGACCGTCACCAAGCACGCGCTATCCGCCAGTCATACGTTGACCGCGTCAAGCACCTCGCTGACGAACCCATGAAAAGTACAGAACTTCCCCGCAAGGTGGTCGTGTATGGTGCCAAGTGTCCAGGAGACGAGGACCATAAACGGGCTGTTGGGTTCTTCAAGAAGTATGTCAAGGTGTGTGCAAGTTTCCCAGACGAGCAGAACATTGCAACCCATGCATCACAGCCTGTATTAGTCGCGGCTGCTATTGATTATGATATTGTCGCCACCCGTCACTCGGGCGACCTTGCCGAACGCGTCGCTTCCACCGTCATCAAAGACCGTCGTCTCGCGATAGGCGCGGACCAGTCCGCCGCGCTCCCACTCGCACTCCCTAACCAGCTCACTCAAGAACAAAAACGTGCGCGGGAGCTCGAAGGTGGCATTGTCCTTGTAGGAAGACACACTTTCAAGGAATACATGGCTGGCCTGAAACGAGGCTGGAGTGGTGGTTTAGACCTCATAGACAGAGAGGAGAAGTTGGTACAGGAATTGGCATCAGACGGAACCTTTGACGAAACAGATGAACTCGACAGCTCTCCGGTTGGAATTGTGGATGATCCAAACGCTGAGCCAATACCAACCCCGTCCCGTCTTCCCCCTTCTCATAACGCCAATGTCTTTTCTCCCCTCAAGTTACCTAGTCCATCCGAGCATCAAATCCTTACCACATCAAATGCATCACTCATAGATTTCACGCCTCCTGCAACTGTCCCTCCCCAGCCCCCACTCCTCCTTGTTCCGTTCGTCAATTATGTTGGCTTTCGTTTCATCCCCCACATGATCTGGGGATTCTTCAACGAGCGTCATAAAACACAAATAGGTTGCGAGGCTGCTTACACTCTAGTCATCAACAAAACACGGGAATTTCAAGGTCCAAGTTCTACGCTCGATCCCGACATTCAACCTGGCGAAGGTTTGGAAACAGGCAGCGAGGAAGGGAGACAATCGAAACACACCCAAGGTCGACCACAGGGCGGCGATCTTGACTTCAATTTATCCTCGGAGTCTGTGGTTGCACCTCACTCCCCCGTATCTAACATAGCTTCCTCCCGCAAATCGTACTACAAAGCACTCCCTGAACGTCTGGCCATCGCACGCCAACTTGCACGTGGTGAGCGTGAGCCCACTAAGGAAGAAGCAAAGAATCCACCGCCAAGTGAGGTCGAGCTCAGAGCAGAGCGCCTCAAAAAAGAACTGAGGTGGAGAGGAGAAGAGGAAGCCTGGAAGATTGTTGGGCCAGGCGGTGATGTTAGCTGGGACGAGAGATTCAGGGGAGTAGTGAAGGTGTTTGATAACCAAGGAGCTGAGGAGGAGGCCTGTGATTGATCTGTGAAATCGAGGACCCGCGCGTTGGCTGTCTCAACCAATGCTACAGATCACCACCGCAGTTCGTCATCGCAATATCTACATTATCTACATATCAATCCTACTTGTGAATGCCGACTTGCGTCGGCAAAAACCTTGCTTGACGGCTGTTTGTGTTGAACCATTAGATCATCACAACAAATTTGTCAGAACATCATTCATTGCATATGAAAGTCATGATCATGATGAAGGCTAAAGGCTTATAACAAAGACTGATAAAGCTCCCTTGTCACACCTCGTCATGCCGTCAGGACTCCGACTCAGGATGCACTGGAACCATGCAACTATTTGAAAACACTGCCAAGATATAGGGCAACAGTTTATTTGCCTCACTGATGACAAGATCAAAGGGCAAGCTCTTACTCTTGTTGAGCGCTATGCTGTTGTGACCAGGGGTATATAGGGAATAGCGCGGGTATACCCCGGGTTGCACACGAGAGTGAGGCGACGGTGACAGCGAGGTGTGGGTGCAGGCGAGGACGAGACGGTGAGGGCGATGGGATCCATTCATCGCATTCAAATGCGTGCGCAAACGCGCAGTGCGTTTGCGAGCGTGTTTGCACACGAGGGCGAGGCGACGGTGGTGAGGCGACAGTGACAGTGAGGCGTGGGTGGTGAGACGAGGTCGAGACGGCGAGGTCGAGGGGGGCGATGAGAGACCCGCACGG
>QGOI01003985.1:0-12405 GCA_003313885.1 Boletus sp. MG55
GATTACATAATACAGTTTCCTCCATGTTGGATTCTCACCACATACGAAGTATCATCATTCTCAGTCGTTGTCACTTGTTCACCATATCATGCTCGTTCTACACATTCCAACAAGTCATCTGTAGCTCCAAACCGCTGGACTACCATTTATTCCTATCATCAGTACAGTCTGGAATCACCTCCGGACTAAGCATTCTCGCTGGGCAAGTCATTCCGGATTTCCCTCCTTCGCACAGAATCCCTTGGGATGGACATATCGTGTCCTTCTCACCCTCCTTCAACCTCCGGACTGGAATAGACGATTCCTAGTTAGTCCTTGAGGCACCTTTCTGTTGTCTACAATGGTCTACTGAGTAAAAGGTCAAAGTTCGCCTGGGGGATTACCTGAACTTGGAGAGAGATTTCGCCCGCTCCAAAGTCCAACCAGAGATTCTCCAGCACCCCGAGTGTTGACTCTGTGGAGGTGTTAGCATTCAACATCGTGATGACATGGTCTGAGCGGACTGGGAATCCAAGGCTCTCCCATACACTCTTGGGCATAGTGACTATTTCAAAACCCATGTCTAGGACACAGCTGATTGATCGCCCAGTACCACAAATCTTCGCTTCAAGTGAATGGAGTGGTAGGCTGTGGTGGGCCACTATATCTCTGTCGTTGTTGTGGATTATGTGGTCGCTGAACTCTCTCTCAACTGCGCCAGGGTCTCGCCCGGATAGCTCGTTGACCTGGACAATGTTAGTAGAAGTAATCCTTTTTGTAGTAGTGAGATCCTGGAATTGTTTGCGGAATTCCGGGGCAATGGTGAAGAGCTCTTTTACTGGGACTGGGATGCTCGTCTTGAGAACCCAATTGAGGACACGCTTTGGAGTTGTGTCGTCCTCTACAGGGAACGAGTATCTGAATTGATTCAGGGAGGAAAAGGAAGAAGGTGTGTTAGCCATAGAAGGTTTAGCAGGAATTGTACTCCATGAAGAAGAAGCAGGTGTTTGACCCAAGGCTGCAGTCACCAGAGTCGGGGTCACAGGTCTGGTGGATGACAGTCCAGTGTGGGAAGCTGCCTGGATTTCCGGTGACTCGAGTTCCTCGGATACCGTGACTGGACAAAATTCCAGTCTGCTGAATTTCCACAGTGGCATTTTGACGCCGTCAAAGCAAATCTTCTTGCCTTTAAAATCCTTCGCCTGCTTCTTGGCTTGGAAGGTTGCCCAGGCTTGGGTGATATAGGGCTGGAATTCAGGGTCAGCGAACGACGGGGTCCTACTATTTCCAGATTCCTCGACAGAGGTCATGAAAGCGGAAGGCTCAATGTCTAGAATGGCATCAGTCTCAGGGTAAGTCAAGGAAAGGATACCCGCAGTCATGTGCAGTGGTATATCCTGAACACCCAACAACGAAGGGGTCACTGATTGTTCTGAAGTGATCTGGTCTAGGCAATCCCGAAGGCAGGTACACCTGGGGATGTGCGGATTTGGAATTTGCCTACCATCGGGAAGATAGAGGCTATTATCGGAACCGCGACTAGCTTTACCCAATCGGATGTACTCTTCTACATGGGGACAGTTTCCCATGAAGTGACTGAGCCCATCACAGAAGGCACAAGCCCTAGACTGAGCAATGGTCTGCCTATTTACTGAGACGTCTTCTTGCTTAACCATCTGTGGAAGGGATGGCGTGGGACCGGCCCAAATGGGTATGGTCGGAGCGTATGAGCACTGTGGAGGGTTAGCATGGATTGGAGGAGCAAAAGGAATAGTGGATTGGAGAGCAGAACCGGTCAACAGGAACTTCGCCACCTTGATGCAGTCATCGATCAGATACGGTTTGTCTGGGTGGTGGTCCGGTTTAACGATAGCCAACTGACTGTGGACACGATCCGCTAATTCCTGCAGAAGTCTGTAGAGGAACAATCCGTCCTGGTTCATCTTGGATAACCTTTTCTTCTGTATAAGAGCATTAGCAACTTTCATGAATTTGCGCCTATACTCTCCGAGCTTGTCCTGAGAGCACATTGGCTTGCTTCGGTATTCATCTATGAGATACTGGATGTTGGCGCGGCTATATCGGTCTAGTGTTGCCATGGTTCGGCTAACCAAGCATTGATTCGGCTATCATTCGGCTTGGCCCCCAATTCAGTCCACTAACGGCATGTGAAACCAAATCCAATGGCTTGGTTCAGTTTGGTTATCCGTAACAGCTGGCTTGTAACCGTAGGACGGACCCATCCAATGAACATGATGTGGCAACATGCTGGGTTGCACAAAACCCAATGAGAAAAGGATACATTACAATACAATGAGTACAAAACAAACAACAACAACTCAGAAAACACTACTGTACAGCCTAAACAACAGGTATCACTGATGTATGAAGGTGAGCCGAGGCCTGAGCGTAGTGTTGCTGCGACTTGGCTTGACTCGGCGCGGCTCGGTTACTTATGACTAAACGAGCAACTCGACCTGAAATGACCTCACTTCACATAAATCCCGACTCGACCTGACTTGGTTAGCCAATCTCACCAGTGGAAGTCATTAGTCAGCTTAAGCCAACCCCGAGTCGACCATCACCGACTGCAGGTCGACTAAAGAAATACAGACAGACAGTTGTGAGCGAAATAATACATGGCAACCTGCTACAATATACAAGTACAACTCCCGTTGGAGACCCAAATGTCCAATACTCAGATACCGGCTATAAGCTTACAGCTGCAGTTGTTTCAAACTTATTTGTGCCCATCATGGTCACCAGGCGTTTGCAGCGGTGCCACAAGCTTGCATGAACAAAGCCTATCGTTTGGAGTTCCTCAGTTAGCTAACCTATTAAAAAGCACGATTCCACATAAATGACTTACACTCATGATGTGCCAGGAGTTCGCCTGTTGCGGTTGTTGCTCTGAGCATATCATATGTGCGCTGTTGAAATCATCTTTGTTTCTTTCACCAGGAGGCTCAATGACGACGTTGCAGGAAGGAGGATGGTTCGAAGGTACTCGTAACTTGGTTTCTGTGTGAATGAGAGATTGCAAGCATATGAAAGGAAGGTCAGAAGTTCCGTCGGCATCCCAGGATGACATTCTGTTGTGATCGCCTCTTTCACTTTATGAATACCTGAAGGCAATGAGTGGGTCCAATTGCCTGGTGGTCCCAACCATGGTAATGACCCGCTATAGAGGAATAACAGGGTGTAGGCCAGAGCTTTGAGGTCATCTCTCCGACTCAGTTCTATCCTGAGGTGACTATTCAGGGAGGTGAAAGCCGGAGTACCAATAAGTCCACTATCTTTTCCTGTCCAGTCCATCAGAATGTGGATGTGTGACGAGGGATGCCTGTAATGCTTCATGATGCCAAAGTCGATAAGAAAAATTGTATCCTTGGATGCCCCAAGGCCCATGAGCAAGTTCTGTGGTTTGATGTCACAATGAATGATGTTGTGGGAATGAATGTACTTGAGCCAGGATATTTGAATTCAGGTGAGAAAAATTTCGACACGGTCGTGAAACAGTGGATGAAACTGACCAGCTGCAGTCCCCAGCTAGCAACCTGGTGCAGTTGGAATGCACCATCAGAGGATGCCTTGAGTAGCTCACCCAAGGATGGACCAAGGTTGTCGATAACCATGGCCTCATAGGTTCCTTCTCTACCAAACCAGAGAGGCCGGGGGAGTCCAGTACCACCTTCGAGCTCACAAAGAACCCGGTACTCGCATTCCAGGTGAGTCTGGTGACTGTGAGATATTGGCTTGCAGATTGGCTCTAGCTTAACTGCAACAGCCTGCTTCATGATTATGTCTCTAGCACGGTAAACTGTGGCTGACAATGTTTGTCATTATGATGAGATTCATCCCAACATTCAACAACTACCACTTACCATATGAGCCAGTTCCCAACTCCTCTTTCAGTGCGTATCTACTGTCAATGCGAACAATGTCTATCATTTTCTTTGACAGACTTGACAGGTTGTCTTTTTGAGCTTGGCAAACGGCAACCAACAGCAACCAAGTTGAACCAATGCAAGCACCTGTGACCTGGAAGTCGGGACCTGGGTCATTGGGTCCCATCATTCAGTATTGGAAATTTGGAATTGGAATGGTGAATCCCGATTCCTGAAAGACCTCACCTCAAGGCTCAAAGTATGTCGTTGACTTCTATTGGTTCCCGCTGGTGCCAGTGCACTCTCACTTGGCGGCACAAGTTGAAGGATCTTCACAACGGACTCTAGTTGAATGGAGTTCTAACTTGACATGCGAACAAACTCCCATTCAGGCTTCAACATTTCACCTGCGAGAGAGAAAACTCCACTATACCATGACATAGCTTCAAGTAAGTAATGATTTCCATTTTCAAGGCCAAGGTTTGGTCACCACCCCAGATTCACGATTCTATTTATATTTGCCCCCCAAGCTTGGCTCCTACAAGCTCCCAGTCCCATGGACTCCCACCCATCCAGATCGATGGGCGATAAACTGGATGGCAGTACACGATGTGGGACCCACAAAAGGTGTGAAGAAAAGGTTTTACTTTCAAACTTCCGTCATGCCATGTTATCCGCAGTGGACTCGTCATGCCCTCGATATTCAATGGGCCCTCGCTCTGTGCAGACGAAGTTATCTCCAATGCAGTCCATTCTCCCACCCCTGTACAAGAGCCCTGCACGGTCACCACCCCCTGTTTTAGTGCATAAGTCACGTTCCAATGGCACAGGAGTTAAGCCTGCTGCGCCTGCAGATGGGCTTGTTCCCTGTGATTTTCTAAGCAATGATGTTAATGTCGTTAAGCTGTCTGAACTCACTAATCCGAAAGCGAATTCCACCAAAGTGAATGGGGTGTTATCTGATCCCCCAATTGTTCTGCAACTCACATCATCCAGTATGTGTATATCACTTTGAGTATGACTTGAACTTATCCCAGTTGAGAATTACTCAAGGACTTTTGGCGGGACCTTGGTTCGCAAAGCACTGGTAATAACTCAAACACCGTGGTCCAAGCAAGTGACCAACATGTCTATAAATTTTCACATCTGTCTCATCTACCATCAACAGATATTCAACAAAGTTAGTACCAAAGAATTCAAAGCACTTTCATGCGTGGTGGAAAAATGGTCCCGCCCACAGAGGAAACCAAAGTAGGTAATTCATGGCTGTGTGACATAACATGTGACTGAGTGACTGTCAGGTTATCTCACAACCCCAAGAATGGTATCATGATTATAGAATTGCTGACAGCGGCACACGAGTTTGCCCTCACCGATTTCAGCAGGGCCGTCCAACCTGTGCTTGATTGGCTTCCCAGCCGAGAGCATTTTCGCACCACCTTGGAGCCAAACCTCACCATGCGATCATCACGCACTGGGTTCTCCACGACTCCCGATCTCGCTCTGGTCGTGATGCCTGTCAAGAACGGATTGTCCTCTGGCCTCCTCGCTGTTGTAGAATGTGCCTTTACTCAGGACCATAGCGAGTTGATGGAGAAGATCAAGCATGAGGTTGAGGGCTGGCCCGAGATCGTCCTTGTCATCTTAATTCTTGTTTCGGAGTCTCAAGATTACCAGTCCCCGAGGGATGGGACACCAACCTGGGAGTTCTTCTTGAGACACGATACATGTCTGTCTTCCAAAGATTTCGTGGCTCTCCCCCAGACCGTTGATGAATGCATCTCCAGGTCTGACCAATCTGACTCCACCGAATCACCTGACTCCTCCAACTCCATGGACCAGCTTGACACCACAGACTCCGAGTCAGATAGAGAGGCTGATGATGAATCTGCGCCCTTCGTACTCAAACCTATTACAATCGCTGGACACACTTGGTGCCAAATCAGCAGTGTTCAGTACCAGGTGTGGACCAAGAAGGACGATGCCAAGATCAACCTTGATGATCACGAGAAGGGAATTGGTGTAAGTGATCCATTGTTTTGCTCTATAACCCCTAATCCCATGGTTTTTCAAGTACCTGTATCCCAAGATCTCGATGCAAGATGTGGAGCTGATGATCAGAAGTGGACTCTCCACTGTGAAGGAAGAGATCACATGGCTTGCCAAGGCACACAAATTCAATTCCACCATGCGCAGGTTGCGGCAGTCTGAACTCGCAGTTGACTTCAATTGGAGAGAAATCCAAGCAGGGTTGAAAATCACAGCCCGGCTGACCGCTGTGACCCATTATGAAACCTGGTACTATCAAGCCTTTCGTGGAATCAAGCGTCCTCACCTGGATAATGAAGAATACCAATCCTCAGAAAGCAAGGGTCATAGCACATCCTCTGGGCCTTCACACTTAACTACCCGCCGTCAGAGGTTGGGTGTTACAGAATGGGAGGACCCCCTATCTTTTCCTTCCTTCTCGTCACGGGACTTATGGGCCGACTTCCAACTGGACACGGAGATACCTCAAAGCCAGTGGGACGAGCTGTTCAGCTTCGACCACTATGACGCCAAGGGGAATTGCCTCACCATGGAGGCCAAGGACACCGCCTTCTAAAGCAGTACGCACAGGACTCTATTTCCTTTTACTTACACCACCTCGCACAGACTTTACTCTCCTCGGCAGTGCTCTCTTTATGCACTGCCTCGTGATCCTACTTTACCCGACCCCGGTCTGTTCCGATTCTATTTCATATTTATATCTCACCTTCTGTTCCCGCCTGCCGAGGCTGTAGTACTATAGTTCCGTTCCATTCCGTCCCGACTCTCTTCGAGTCATATTTATTCCGAGTCCGCTATGGACTCCGATACGTAGGGCCTATAAAAGGCCTGCTTCTTTCTCTCATGTACTTCACCTTGATCTACGCAATCTACCACCTAGTGTCAAGAAGCCACGCTGAGCCCCCTCATTCGATCACCACATCTCTTCGGATCTCAGCCCTTCTGAGAAGTCTCCCCTTTCCGGGTCGACTTAGATTCAGCACACGCCTTTGCCCATAGACGGTGCTTGGAAGCCTCAGCGACTCAAGAGTCATCGCTGCCGTAGCCATTCGGGAATACCTCTTCAGGATTCAGGAACACGCAACTTGACCTGCCGGTCCAGCGTTATTTGTTCGCTTCAGGTAGAAGCGTAACATTGGGTCCGTTGGGAAGTTGAACGTTCAGTCACAGGTAAATTGTGCACTGTATATTTCTGAACTCATAGCCCTTGTTTAAGTTGTCCCGTTATGGTTGTGAAGCCCTGTTGTACTGTTATGTTTCCTTGAACTGTCTCTTCAAGTTGTCCTGCATGTGCCGAATATGTCAGTTGCTATCCAATGAATACTTTTGATCGATCACTGCAAGGTATACATGCATTACTGTGAATTACAGCAGTGTTGTCGTCCAGATGACAAAGAATACTGACCAGGGACCCTCACAAAGCAGGGCCATAGCATGTCCTCTGGGCCTTGACACTTCAAAGCTCCGCATCGTCAGAGGGTTGGGTCCATTTGGAAGGTGAATGTTCAGTCAATGCAGACTTTTGAGGTTCCCGGCATTCAAGTTGTCCCCTAACTCCTGTCATGGTTGCGAAGCCCGGGTACATTACATTTCTTTTCCTCCATGCGGTGAATATGTCAAACTCCAATGAATGCTTTTATCAGATTGATCACCGCAAGGTATACATACATTACTGTGAATTACAGCAAGCCTGAGCTTGCCTCCAATGGAGCAACTGTTACGCCAAGTTCCAACTGGTAATAGTCAGCGATGTGGCAGTATAAGTATTGACATTTTATTCTCTCCACCACCAAACTCCCCTGTTATCCTTAATTCTCCATCCCATGTGCCATGGCCAAAGGTCAGCGTCCACAACAATGACAAACCGTTCCCACCACACAACCCCATGGTCCCCACCCAGAGGCAAGTTCCAAGGCCAGAGTTCATCCTAGTCGTGCCCATTGCCAGCCCCAACAGTTTCGCGCCAATGAGTCCGGAGAGTTTATTGACATTGAGCAAGAGCTCGATGCTGCCAGTATGGACTCTGAAGAAGACCCACAGCCTCAATGCACTGCCATCGGTATGGCTACTACCGACCCTCTAGCCACCGGATGATCAAACCAAGGCCAGTCGGGGGTGGCCCGGAATGTGGCTTATGATGTCTGTCACTTTTTTCGCAAGAGTGAAACTCATAATTGCTGTAACATCTGTGAGTAAGTTGTGTTTTCCTATTCGAAGTTCGTGTCACTGATATAAGCATAACATAGTAAACTATACTCATTGAGGTCTTTGATGACGACGCTTCGTGGTCACCTGGATGCAGTACATCCCCTTCTGTATCTCAACAAAATGGAAGAAAACAGTTGGCCCTTGCAGGCTCCACTAATCAAAGCCGCTTTCAACAGAGGTTACACTTACAACACGCTTTGGGAAGCACTCAACCAGCCTGGTGCAGAAATCAACAATCTGCCACCTCCGCCTCCTCCTGGAGTAGACGACAGAGTGCCTGTTGGAACATGACCTAAAGTAGACCACAGCGCTGATCTCCCTCCATTTTCCATAAAGGGTCTGCATGAGCTATTAGTTGAATTCATTGTTGCGAACGATGTAAGGTGTTTTTGATCAATTCGTTACTTTGCTGCCATGATATTATTGGACACTGGTGGGGGGTCAGGCAATTTACATTGTGGAATGTCCACAATTTCGCAGGCTTCTCCTCTTTCTTCGCCATGATTTGTGGGATACTGATATTCCTCATTGTACCAAGACACGTGAGCTCATTCTCCAGCTCTGGCGAGATCATTTTCTACAACTCAGAATGGAGCTGAAGGTATGTACCCTGTTACTTCATGTTGTGACGCTACTGATCATGTGTATGCAGAGATCCATTGGAGCAATATCCTTTACAATGGATATATGGTCCACCGAGAAGCTTGACTCATACATTGCTATCACCGCACACTGGATCGGTCAAGAGTCATGGGGCGAACATTCTGGTCAGCTGACCATGAAGGCCGCATTAATTGCCTTCCACTATCTTCCTGCTGCCCACATAGGCGAGGAACTCGCCAAGGTGATTCTTCACCTTATCAATCATGCTGAGATACCGATGGACAAGGTTCGTACTCGATTCATCTAGTATATTCACTACTAACCTTGTAGTAGATTGGACATTTCACCATGGACAACGCTACCAATAATGATACTGCCCTGACAGCACTTGCACGAATCTTTAGTGAAGAATGTGAATTCAACTTCGATCTGATTGCACGCCGTATTCATTGTTTCCCACATGTCATGAATATCTGTGTACAGCATGTCATCAGCAGCTATTTGTCTGCGAACTTTTCCGATGTCCCAAGGACCTGGGGCAATGCACCAAGAATTTTCATGAAAATGGACTATGTCAAGGCACTCCAAGATGAGCCTATTCACCGTGGAAGGAATACTGTACAATGTGTCTGTAATTCAGGTCAGCGTTGATGCCAATTCCAACAGACAATTGAATCCGGGAACACAAACCAATTATTCACAAAGGAGGGTGTGCCCGTCCAACTCCCGACTGTCCAACTTCTCCATGACATCAGGACTCACTGGGACTCGACGTACTACATGATCAATTGCCTCTGTGCATTACGTCAGGTTTGTTACCAGGATACCCTATATTAGGAATGTATCTAAGTTATCTTGCAGGCGGTTGATCTTTGGGTCAGCGTACCATGAAACGTAAACTTGATCCACCAGAAATTGGCCTCAACACATTGGGAAGTGTTACAAGATCTCGAATTTGTCTTACATGTGAGTATGAGAATGTTTAGTGCACGTGTTCAATGCTAACGTTTGTTTGAAGATCCCCACCATGGCCCACCATACAATGACCTCAGAGCATATCCCCTTGCTCGGTGGAGCAGTGCCCACATATGAAACCTTCCTTGAACAGTGGAAGTGAATGTCTTCATCAGCTGCGAACCTGCAATTCGGTCCAATCCTTAGTGAAGGGTTGATGTGAAACGACCAAACACTCACTCAATGAGCATCGAGCAGTTAGGTGATGGAACTGAGAGAAGCTTAGTGAGAACTGGTGCTCTTGTGAGAAGGATGGGAGAACTCCAAGAGGACAAGACTGGGGATCCAGTTGAGTGCGCTTGGGGGTTTATATAGTCTCAGCGTATGTACATGTGTGTACACTAGATCTAACGATATCCTATGCTACAATGGAGAGTACATGAGGAGGAGGTGAGGTAGATGAGTCAGACGGAGTCATGATGAGTGGTAGCGAATCATAACTAGTCATAAGGAGTCATACCGAGTCATTGTACTGTATTAAGGTACAACTAGTAGCCTTGAGGCTGCGAGGTGGTATTAGTTACAGTGTAGCATATGGACAGGGTGAAGGGTACTGAGTTAATATGAGTTAGATGGAGTCACGACCACAAGGCAGTGTTGTAATAAGGTACAACATGCTTTAGAGGTGTGTTGAGGTGAGATGGTGTGTTGCTTGTGTGACAACCATGAGGTAGGGCTGGGGAAGTGACTAGACTTGAGCATATAGCCATGCTCGGGTTATAGGGGTAATGGATAGGGGCTATATGCGAAAGTCAATGTTCGTAATGTGTTCGTAATGTGTTCGTAGTGTGTTCGGAAAAGATAGGGGCTAGCATACTGAGTGTTCATAACATGATGTATGCTGAACGATATCATCGACTGATGTGTGCAAACAACACATATGTGTTTGGGATGTGTAGGTAGTTGTTTTCAGTGTTCGAATATTGAAGTGCTAACTTTGTACAAAGTTGTGCACCCCTCTATACATTTCTCGTGGGTGGAGCGCAAGTGGGGCGATGAGATTTCCTCCAGCAAAGCAAGCATCTTGGAATTAGTGAGTACTACCTCGTCAGCTTTATAACATGTTCTTATCGTTATCATTTCTCAGATGCAACAATACTGCACGAAGTATCCCAATGTCAATGCTCAGCCAACTCCCACCACTACACAACCAGCGTTCATGGGGCTAGCGTCACTCTATGGCATGGATACCATGGAGATAGCACTGCCCACCGTCCAGGCACAGGGGCAACCATCTGTCGAAGAAGAATTTGGTTCGTATATCACGACAACTAGCCAGGCGAACACCGATGTGCTCGCATTCTGGGAGGTGAGAGAGAATCTCAATGTGCTGGATGGAAAGCTGACATCCTCCACAGCTAGAGCGAGCGAGGTTCCCAACCATCTACCGCATTGCAACGGATTATCTCCTGATTCAACCTTCTGCTGTGCCCTGCGAACGTGTATTTTCGTCGAGTGCGGAAACCGATACCAAGAAACGAAACCGCATGAGCCCCACCCTGATGGAGGCCTTACAGCTACTCAAGTTCTCATTGAAACATGAACAATTTTATTTCGCTCAACACTGGAGCACCACAGAAAATGAGATGGTACATGACCAGGACACAGAGGATGCACTTGGTAGTCTCGTCACGTCAGAAGTAAACGCTAACGAGGCAATGACATCAGCCCTTGACATAGTGGCATTGGCAGAAGGTGGCGACAATCTGCGAAGGCAAGTCAAAGTTTTCACCTGAATCTGTGGACATTGCCTACTAGAGGCTACTACTGTGTATGATGTATGTCACGGACTCACAGTATATATATTATACTTGTTTTGATCTTTTCCCTGAGCCTGTGGACGCTGCCAGACAACTATGCCAGACTTTGTTGAAACTGGACAAGCTTGAAGTGGCATGATGCGTTTCGCTCCGAATCGTTGTAAATAGAATCCTTGCAACTTGATAGAGTGCAATGACGTGGTTGCCCTTGGGCCTTGGGCCGCTAGGAAAGTGTGCTAGAGCTACTCATCGAGTCGTCACCCAGTGACACGCTATCATCGTTCTGTCCCTGTCCATCTCTGCTGTCATCTCACCACCTGTTTCGTTGGAAATGTGCCCCAGGCATGCTACTAGGACTCCGACTCAGCCTAGGGAGTTACCTCAAAGTTGCCTCAAAGTTCAAACTTGTCAACACACGTTACCCACATGGTCCCATGATCGCACAGTGATCCACCATCATGACTCCTGCCCTTGTCCATGCCCGCCATTCCAACAACCTGCATCTTCCACCACCCCCGTTTTGTTGGAAGCACACCCTATTAATAATAAGCGTGCTGGAGCCACTTTCCATCGCTCGCACCCAGCCATGCATCGTCGTGACGTCGCCAACAGCTGTGAGCAAGTTCGAGCTGAAGATAAAGTCTCCATTCGAGCCAAAGCCACACCTGCCATCCTCCGAGCCCCGTTCGTCCTCATGCTTCGAACCTGATGATGGGAAGCTCACACAGCAATGTAACCTGCCTGTGCCCCAAATGACTTACTCGCAGCCTACATGGCTTACTTGCAGCAGCTTCCACGATGAAGGCTCCACGATTTGCATGCGCAGCGGCTGTCTTTGCGCTAGGCATCTGCATGGGTATGGCATACCCACGTGGGTTGTGGGTATGGGTACCTGTGGGTATGGG
>QGOI01003989.1:0-28699 GCA_003313885.1 Boletus sp. MG55
GTTTCGTTACCTCCGATCTGAGTGTTGAGCGAACGAGGCCAGATCTGCCCGTTAGGGATTAGGTCATACGAGTTGCCCCCTATGTTGAATGTCAACGTTTCCAACTTGGCATATTGGTCAGAGGTGATGCTGAGCAGGCCGGTGGTGTTGTCCATGGTACCGCCAGTCATGTTCTGATATTTCTGGAAAGCATCTGCGAGTCCCCACAAAAGATGTCAGCGCTCGATGTCGATCGTTAAGTCTCGACGCGTCACTCACCAGTAGCAAGGAGGATCAGGGTGGTGCCAGTGTCGAGGATACCCGCGGTCGTTGACAGGATGGTTTCCCCGCCGTATGTGACCGACTGGTCGACACCCCAATAGCTGGATGCAGGCGAGGACGTCGTGAGCGGAACGTAGTTCACGGAGCCTTTGATAACACTGCTGTCATAGCCGCCCAACGTGAGCTGCCCCGTGCCGCCAATGTTCGGCTCGGAGGCCGGGACGAAGTAAATTCCAAGCACCTGCTCCGAGATGGTTCTCTGAGCGTAAAGGTTGTCCGATACCGTAGGGACAAGGCCTGTGTTTTTGACCGTACCAGAAGTCCGGCCGACAGGGGCTACACCAAGAATACCGTCAACGCCGTTGAAACCGGTAGATGTATTAGCCACGCCGATGGATTGGTTGGCGATGACCAGTTGAGGTGAGAGCATGACGGTATCGATCCATTCCTCTCCAGCCCAGCTTTGAGAGCCGAAAGACACTGACTATGATCACCTTTAAGTTCTATGCAAATGGCGTGACATCATAAACGTACGACAGCATTCCCAGTGTCTTTACTGGAACTAGTCGGGACGTATGGCTTACCCGCCCCCACGAATATGCTAGCGCATGCAGTATCAATCAACAGCGAGTCTGCGATCAGTCAGTTCCCGCTTGTACAATGGCACCTGATCCACGTACAGCTGGTCGGAGGAGTGCCAACTCCAACGTTAGCGACATAATTCATGACGTTGTTCGTGGCGCCGAATGACGCACTACGTTTGCCGAGCTGGCCAATAGCCTGGAAGCGAGCGCGGTCCTTCTCAACAACGTTAAGAATGCCACGCTCATTGATCTTCGTCGCAAAACGAAGGGTAGCCTCGCCGCCATGTCGACTGAGAGGACTCGCGTGCACGGCGGACAATGCGATGAATAACAGACACAGAAGTGTCTTAGATGGGAACATGGGAGTTCTGTTGGGGGCCTGGAAAATTGGAAGTCGATTTCAAGCTTGTAAATAACGAACAGCAAGGCCCTTGTTCGCATATATTCGGGTGTTCGGCCGGGATCATAGCAACGACGCAGCTAAAATGAACGGCAGCCCTCAGCAGCATGCTCACCGAAATTGAGCGAGCCATCTAGTTGCCCGATCTGAGCGTGTAAGCGATCTCAAAGTGAGATCGTACACTGAGTGGCATGTGGACTAAAACAGCCTAACCAAACGCAACCTTATTGAGATCAAAGTATTATCATAGTAGTAGCTGGCTGCTGCTGATCCAGGCTGACGCAGAAGCGAATAAAGTCATTTCAATCACTGATCGGTAAATCAGAATAGAGACAAAATCCTACTTACCGAGACAAATCTCAAACTAGTCTCCACTCGCATTTGATAAATTTTCTCGATAGACCCACCAATCAGACAGAGCTTCCAAATGGGCCTTCAGGTGATAACGTTACTCGTCTGCTTTACTGATCATATCACTAGTCAGCAATGCATCCTGGATCAATCTCCGTCAGAGAGCGTGGGGGTTAGCCGCAGTACATGTGGAACGGCGGGACCAATGCCAAAGTTGCGAACCTTTTGAGTTTAAACGTTGAATCGTTGACGGTGCAAGCTCTTTCGAACCATTCGAACTCAATCTTCGTTGCTGCGGACACACAAAGAACTTCTGCTGCGGCGGGAGAAAGTTCCTGAGATGCTGTCGTGATGGAGCTCTTAACTCACCTAGCCTTGTAGTAGAATACAATCTCCGAGAAAGCACATCGGTTACTTCCCTTGGTGACGACAGGACTGCGGAGAAGTTATCTCTTTGGACGACGTTCATACTAGTACTGCGCAAACTATCTGCCGCCGGGCAATCAGCGCTCCGAGTCAGCATGATTCTCTCACAGTTCAGTTCGTCCGAGTGTGGTGTTTTCGTAACTAATTATTTAAATTATGTAAAGGGTAAGTACCTAGTCACGGTATGTAGTAGTCCCACTGGCCCGTCTATGAGGCTGCCGTCGATCCCGATCCGGGCAGACATCGGGATCGTCGGACGGCAGCCTGCGGCCATAGACGGTCGCTGGGTCCTAGATCAAGTACCTACTAGGATACTTTGGAACCGGCGAACCTCTGGTTGAAAAATCAACTTGATCCATCTCGCCCACCGTAACAACGCGTCCCGAACTTCAAGGTAACTTACTAAGGTTACTAAAGTTTTTGGATCATAGATGCTTATCCGCCGACCAACTCGGAGGTGCCACAACGCCGACCCTCCCCCTCTCCGTTACCCACGGTAACCCACCATGTCTACTCCGAAAGTCGAGTACCGTCAGCTAGGCAAATCTGGCCTCCGAGTCTCCGTCCCTATTGTAAGTCCCGTTTTACTATGACTGCAGTTGACCCTGACCAAACGTGGCATACACATAGCTAGGAACCCTGGGCCTTGGTTCATCCAAATGGATGGTGCGTATGCCCCTCCTCGTCGCCCCGTGAGATCGCCGCCTCATGTGGTTGCTCTTATTCAGCCATGGGTCCTGGATGAAGAGCAGACTCTCGCGATCATGAAAGCTGCGTGGGACCTCGGTATCAATACGATCGATATCGCAGGCGTCTACTCCAATGGTGAATGCGAACGTCTCATTGCGAAATTTATCAAGAAGGTACCTCGTGCACTTGTTCCTGGAATCCTCTGCATTTCTCATCTCCACCGCTAGTATCGTATTCCGCGTCATCAAATCGTAATCGCGTCGAAATGCTTTCTTCTTGTCGCCGATGATCCAGCCATCTTCACAGCGTTCCTACCCGGCCTCAAGGATCTGCCTCAATACGTCAACCAAAGTGGACTCCCCCGGGCAGCCATCTTCAACGCAGTCGAAGCTTCGCTTGCGCGCTTGGAGACCTCTTACCTCGATCTCCTCCAAATCCATCGATACGATCCCGAAGTCCCTGCGGAAGAAACGATGAAAGCGCTCCACGACCTCATTCAGTGTGGCAAGGTGCGCTACATTGGCGCGAGCTCAATGAGGTGCTGGCAATTCGCGCACCTCAACGAGGTGGCGAGCAAGAATGGCTGGACCACGTTCGTTAGCATGCAAGCTGAACACTCTCTGCTTTACCGCGAAGAGGTGGGTCGCCTTGCACGGATCGTTTTGGCGTCCTTCTCTGACCTCACGTAGGAGCGCGAGATGCTGGCATATTGCAAATTTAATGGGATCGGTGTCATCCCTTGGGCACCTCGGGCTTCGGGAGACCTTGTTCACCCCATCGGCACGGAATCTGCTCGGACCAACTTTTCCAAAGGCACCATCTTCGAGAACAAGCTCTCAGAGGCCGACAAGACCATCATCAGTCGTGTGGAGGAACTCGCAAAGAAAAAAGGTGTCAAGATGGGACAGATCGCACTCGCCTGGGTCGGTCAAAAAGTGACGAGTCCCATCGTGGGTGTCAACTCGATTCAGAGGTTGGAGGAGAGCATCGTGACTGGCATCACGTTAGCGCCAGAGGAAGTAGCCTATCTCGAGGCACCGTGCGTATTCTCCGTTCATTTCGTGCCATTACTGATAGTTATCAATAGATACGTGTCAAAGCCTATTCATCTTCACAATTGAATTATACGAGGCGTATGGATGTGTACCTGTAGACCAGCTCTGTATATTGAACCCCAAGTCGAACTTCTACCGTCAGCTGAGCCGGCAAGTCCAGTGCTTACGTCCCAGAGTTTACGTCCCATTTGTAAGTCCCATGCCAACAGCTGCCAGAATACGATACGACCTCTGTCGACCTGACTAAATATGCGATCTGATGTCGTGACTCGGAGCGATGGGCTTTGTTCTTCAAAGTGGAGTGTGCGTATGCCCTTCGAGTCACTAACAGCTTCAAGCCAGTGCTGATTTGAAGAAGCCTCCTTCACCCATACATCGCAACCACTCTCGCAGTTACTGCTCGTGCTGGCAACTCCCTCTGTTTGGTAAGTGAGTGGTAGGGGAAGTTAAGCCCCCTGACGAGAGCTTTGCTGGCTCGAAACCACACCCGGCACCCCTTTAGGGCCTGTCCATGCGCGTATGTACTGTATATGGCCCTAATCATCCTCGAAGGGGCGCCTGACAGGCGCAGCAAACAGCCTCGACAGCCCAGGTTACCCTGCCTCGCACACTAACTTACCTCTAGGAGCGCTACGCCGCTCCTAGACTCCCGATCGGACGGTTCCATCTGGATTTTAAGCTTCCTGCCAATCACATCTTGAATGCCCAAGGCCGCGTGACAAATCGCCAGTGCATTTCCATCAACAAGTTTGAGAGTAGTAAATTCACGAACTAAGCAGGCAGAAAAATATGACACCTAAAACATACACTGCGACGATCGCCAACGTTGAACAGTCTCACTCCTCCATCGCATCATCCCCACTGTCATCCTTATCCTCATCACTGCCGCTCTCCTCTCCCTCGGCCACTTTGATCGGATTCAGGTTCAGGTCGTGGTCCGCAATTATGTACGACTCATAGATCATATACAGCTTCAGCGAATGTGTGCCCTTGGACAACGTGAACTCGAGTTTCACAGACAGGTTTTTGCTGATGGTAACCCGCCTGATGACATGCGGCTGCCGCGTGCTCGGCTCACAGATGACAACCCATCAGTTGGTCATCTTCACAGGGAAGAATGGCGCAACTACGGTCTGGTCATCGGGATCCTCTTCGTCGGCGTCCCGGGAAAGCGTGACTTTAATGGAGATGGGTGCACCGACCGTGTACTCCCCTTTTACAAGTTGACGAATTTCTCCATGCTACGCCTGTCACACCGCAAACAAAACTCAGTACGGGTGATATACGACTGGAATTTCACAACGTACATCTGTCTGACGTCCATCTGCAGCAGCTCGTTTCGCTTGTCGTCTTCCATTTCCAAGTGGCGTCGTACACAGACTCAATGCCTGCGTCTTCGCATCGCTTAACGACCTAGGGGAGTGATCAACCCCGCATGTAATGAAAAATCATGAGGGAAAGTACCTTGGGCTCGAAATGTGGTATCTGTTTCAACGGCGAATCCGTCCCCCACATGGCTTGTACACACATTTGCGACAGGTCCATCGCTCCAAATGCATTCAACCATGCATTCGACGACATGACTCATCCACGCAAGCCGAAAGCAAGTTCAGCACCTTCTCGAGCACCAACACTTGGTCGCCAGCGAGGTCAGGCAGCAGTTGAATACCTGAGAAGTGTGCCTGGAGGAGGAGGAAGGTCTTGAAGTGCGGTGCTTCGAAATCTGCCCTCTCAAGCTTGACAGGTATATACGGCGGAGAACGGCGTCCTCGTGGCGGCGAATCGGGATCACCTCAAATTCTGCATCAAGCCTTTTAGTTTTGTGCGCTCTTTTAGCGATAGCGTGTAGACCTCAACAGTGACATCTATGGGCATAGTCAGCGGCGTGTTCAGGATAGCATAAACTGCTACTTGCAAGAAATATTGTAGTAAGCTGCCATCATGCCGAGGTTGAGCGCAGAGATATCCATTTCATCCTCTGAAAGGCATTGAGCAATCAAGTAAAAAACCATCATATAGTCAACCCACCAATTGAAATACATTTCGAGTTCACGAGATCTTGCAATGTGTCTCCACTAGTTCCGATAGATGGTCGGACAATGCTTGATGACCGACGTTGTACAGATTATAGTAGTTCGTGTTCTGCGTCATCCGACGATAGAAGTACGTCCATGTCAGAATATCCTGTAATAAACCCATTGTGAGCGATGCTTGCAGATCAATTGCGAAAACGGCACTCACCATAGCGTCCTGCTTGTTCTCGATCATCTTCACCACAATCTCAGCCAAAAAGTAGTCATGGAGGAGGTGCATCGGCAGGTGCAACTCGATCGGCAGCCCCTCCGACAAGAGTTTCTTGTAGAAATCTTCGCGCGTCTGCTGACACATTAGCACGCACCAACTGCGTTCATCCTCTCTCGGACGACAAGCTCTGCCCATCACTTGGAGCACGTCCATGACAGGGTAATCCACATATTGGTGCTCCTTGCCCTCGAAGAATTGCACGCCCATGATGATGACCATGTAACTCGCCACCGGGAGACTCCATGCTGTATCCTAATCATTGGTTAGTTCTCTTCAAGACCGCAAAAGAAAAAGACATACTCTGGAGGCCACCAAGACCTCAGGCATCGCACCGGACTTGAACAACCGTTCTACAATAACTCTGTCCTGCTTGTCCAGTGGTAATACCCGACACCGTGCTTCAGACACTCCACGAGACCCCTGTCACTGAGGTAGTGAAGGTGCGACTGCAAATCCGCCTTGTCTATGTTTAGGAACGGCCGGGGTCATTGTCAGCAGTAAAGTGCAACAGTAGATCGTCAACAATCAAGCGGCACTGGCGTCGCGACGACACGAACAAGACGACAAGCTTCGTCGGAGCGTACTCCACGATGGCAATTAAAGGTATACATGCTTGGACATGGCGATCATCAACGAAGGGTAATGAGGAATGGTGAAGCTTTGTAGATGAGTGTCCATGTCGAGGGGTCGCGAGATAAATGAATTGTGAGCAATGAACAGATAACCCCCACTGGCTTGCTTACCTTGGCAAAAAGTTGACGATGCATGCAATGGAGCGCCTATCTACTCTCCGAGATCTTGGGCATTTGCAAGCGATACACCACAGGCCACAATACGCGTCCTGATCTCGGTCTGCGCAGAGACATACCGCATCCTCGAAATAATCACTTCATACGTCGGACCTACTTCCCCGCCAACAAGTTGGATTTCATCGGCGATAAGCAGGGTAATCGTCTGCACGTTCTTCCTCTGACGCCATCTACGCGACAGAACGTCCCACTGTCGAGACAATTAATCATCAAACAGAGAGGAGTACGCTCCTTTTGGACACTCACTTGACCCGGTGTACACACAATAACATCACCTTTCTCCAGCAAGCGCAGACTAGTCCGCGCTTGTCTCACCCGTCAGACTCGTAATCTCTTTCCCACTCTGTACACCCTTAAACTTGCGACGCCACTCCACAACACGTTGATCTACCATCTCCTGATACGGCTCCATACAAACTGCTCTCGAGTTGTCCTTATTCCATAGCTTGAGTAACGCGAATTCGGCGCAGATGGTCTTTCCACTTCCCGTGGGTGCACCAACAAACACGTTTTCGTCAGAGGTGTAGAGCGCTTGGTTTACTTGGGTTTGGACTTTGTTAAACGTCTGGATCGTGTTCGAATAGATCGCCTTGAACTCTTTGTTGTGCAACGCGGAGAGAGGCAGAGGTTGGAGGTCGAGAAGGGGTGTCGGGGGTGGAAACTTTTCAGGGAGAATGAGGTGCTTGAACGAAATAGGGAGTCTCGTCTGAGTGCAACCGCGGGAGGTTGGCGCACCATCCGGAGTCCCGACGTCCTGAGTTGCCTCGATGATGTCGACAAACCCAAAACCAGCCTCGGTACAATGCTGTCGATCATGTTGCCTTTTCGAGGGCGTCGTGTCTGCCAGCGTCTCCAGCTGTTTTCTTCTTCTTTTCTATGTCTTTCGGGACGGCTCGTTGGACGCGCGAGCAAGTCACCTTGGGGTCGATTCGACCTACGAGGGAAGTTGGCACACCATCCGGTTCCTTGTCTCGTCATGGAAGGGTAGAGCGTTGTACCCAGAAAGGTCTGCCAGTTTTCCAGCGGACCGACCCGACATTCTGGTGAGGTTGTGCTACAGAGAGGGGAGAAAAGAAGGAACAAGAAGAGAACGGGGTGGCTCGAAGTAGATCAAGAGTTGGTTGTTCGACGCTGTCAACGTTGTTGTGGAGGACGATCGCCGAGGACGTGCTCAACTTCTTGAACTCGTGAGCGTAGCTTACTCAGCACCTTGCGTTTCAAACATGAATAAATAAACTGCCTGAGCCTTCGGGCCATTGTCACTGGCAAGCACGACGGGGACGCGTCGGAAATTCTTGTACAATTGTGCTATAAATGAAACTTAAAGTTGTTGTTACCCTGCAGTTCCCGCACTCCGGTGATGTAGCATATAAAATTCCATGGAGATCTACACGCTGACACTGAGCCAGATTCATCGGTCAGCCTATTTAAATTACTCACCGCACTCGACGACGAACTCATAGGGTCCTGGGACTTTGGCGGAGCTTCCTGTTTGCCGAAGCATACGTAGGAGACCCATCCTTGTTGCAGTTGCCACGGAGTCCCGGTGAGTACAGAACCAAAGAAAGAAAGCGTGGCATTTGCAATGCCTTCGCGGGATACAAAGCTAAGTTTAGTGCCCTTATCTGAATCGCGCTTGCCTAGGGTGAGTTCAGTCTCTTGCAATGCAAGCCATCAGGAGTGGCCAACTGCTCGCTGATCTCTGCAGCAAGCTCAGAGCAACGTTGAATCCCAAATCCCTTGAAAGCTATGAGAGACACATCATAAAGAAAATGCAGAAGCAGCCTGAGTGTCCAAATGCGGGTTTCTTGTAAATGTCGAAGCCAACGTGTGCGATCAGCACTCCTGATCTCAAAGGTGATCCAACAACTTACCTCGAGGGTATCGTGATGGAACCTGAATGCTTGCTGTTAGAGATGGTTGGTTATCGGTAAGGGCTCGAGAAACAAAGGTCGACAGACGGGCTGACTCACCCTGAGCGGCTACTTGATCATTGAAATTAGAGCAGAGCGACAATATGTTACCACGCTGAATACAACGGTGACTAGTCGCATAAAAACTTCTCATGGATCAGGGCTCACGAGATTGAGAGCATACCAGGGCCACCCACCTCACTATCATTATGGACTGCCAGCAGCTCACACACGAAAGGCAACGCAGCCTGGAGATAGGCCTCGGGGTACGAGCGCCTCGACAAGTGCGGAATCTTAGACTATATGATGCCAGTGGTGTTAGCTAAACATGGAAGGGTGTCTGGTATGTACTACTCACGGAATGATAACACGCTGTCAGTACTCATCGCCTCCAGGCAGAGATAGACGCCGACCAATGGTGAGCTCAGGAATAGCAATTGGTAGCATCGTCATTCCTCAGCTATTTACGGCGTAGCCTACTAGTGAGTAGTCAGCGCATCTATCGTGTGACCATTGGTTGATGGGGCTGCCAGGTCGACCAAATCATGGAACACGTTCAGGGCCGGGCCCCGGCTGCGTAGGGGCCCGCTGTGCCATATATGATGATCTGATCGATAAACCTCCCAGCTCTACACCACCAAGTCAGAGCACGTCGTGCCGTCACTGTTGCGTTGAGAGATAAGTACAGGATTGTAGGACACGATAAATGGTGAGTCAATGTTGCATCTTGCTTCAGTTTTCTGACAAAAGATCGGCACTCCTAGGCCGTGAGTTCTGGTTGATGATGTTGTGTTTTCAAGTGTGTCTGACGGACTATGTACGACCCTTGACGTGTCCCGTTTAGGCGGTGAGTGACATTTGAATCAGTGTGTTCACAATGCCCTCACAAAATACATCCCCCGTGTCACATCCCATCTAGCGGGTGAGTCATCTGGAGTCGGTGCTTTCACAGCATATCTTGTCCTTGTTATATCCCATCTAGATGGTGAGTGATCATCGAAACAGTGCTTACACACCTATTTCATGGTATATATTGTCTTAATCACATTCCGTCCAGTTTGTGAGTCATTATCGAATTGGCGCTTTTACAGGTCTCTCACAGACCATTTCGTCCTTGTTGCATCCAATGTAGGAAGTGAGTGGTCATCGAGTTGGTGCTTTCACAGCTCTCTCAAAGAATATTTCGTACTTGTCACATCCACTCTAGCCTGTGAGTGATGGTCAAACTGGTACTTTCACAGCTCTCACAGATTGTAATGTCCTCGTCGCATCCAATCCAGTCTGTGAGTGGTCGTCGACTTGGTGCTTTCACAGCTCTCTCACAGACTATATCATCATTGTCGCATTCCATCTAGTCTGTGAGTGGACATTGAAATGGTGCATTCACAGCTTTCTCATGAACTATTTCTTCTTGGTTGCAACCCAATCTAGCCTGTGAGTGATCATCGAATTGGTGCTTTCACAGCTTGCTCACAAACCATTTCGTCCTTGTCGCATCCAATCTAGCCTGTGAGTGGTCGTGAAACTGATGCTTTGATAACACTCTCATAGACTACATCATTCTTGTCACATTCACTATAGACTGTGAGTGGTCATCGAGCTGGTGCTTTCACAGCTCTCTCACAGATCGTAATATCCTTGATCCAATCTAGCCTGTGAGTGGTCATCGAACTGATCCTTTCACAGCCCTCTCACAGACTAATTCGTCCTTGTCACATCCAATCTAGAATGTGGGTGGTCATCGAACTGGTACTTTCACAGCTCTCTCACAGTCTATATTATCCTTGTTGCATCCTACCCAGATTGTGAGTGATTATTGAATTGATGCTTTCATAACTCTCTCACACACTATATCATCCTTCTTTAGCCTGTGAGTGATTGTCAAATTGGTACTTTCACAGCTCTCTCAGACTATAATGTCCTTGTCTCATCCAATCCAGCCTGTGAGTGGTCATCAATTTGGTTCTTTGACAGCTCTTTGACAGACTATGTCATCCTTGTCACATCCAATCCAGCTTGTAAGTGATCATCAAATTAGCACTTTCAGGACTCTCTCAGACTACTTCATCCTTGTTGCATCTGATATAGCCTGTGAGTAGTCATCAATTTGGTGCTTTAACAGCTCTCTTACAAACTATATCATCCTTGTTGTATCCTATCTAGTCTGTGAGTAGGCATTGAACTGGTGCTTTCACAGCTCTCTCATGAACTATTTTGTCTTGGTTACAATCCAATTTAGCCTGTGAGCAATTGTCAAATTAATGCTTTCACAGCTCTCTTACAGACCATTTCATCCTTGTTTCATCCAATCTAGGAAGTGAGTCATTGTTGAACTGATGCTTGCATATGTATCTCTCTTACAGACTATATCATCCTGTTTGCATCCAACCTAGCCTGTGAGTAGTTGTAGAATGATTGGTGCTTTCACAGCTCTCTCACAGACTACTTCATCTGTGTCACATCTAGTATGTGAGTGGTCATGAAATTGGCACTTTCACAACTCTCTCATAGATTATTTTGTCCTTGTTGCATCCAATCCAGTATGTGAGTGGTCATTGATCTGGTGCTTCCACTGCTCTCTCAGTCTATATTGTCCTTGTCACATCCAATGTAGCCTGTGAGTGGTTGTTGATTTGGTGCTTTCACAGCCCTCTTAGAGACTGTTTGGTCCTTGTCACATCTAATCCAGGAAGTGAGTGGTCATCAAACTGGTGCTTCACAAATCTACCATGGACTATATCATCTTTGTTGCATATAATCTAGGAAGTGAGTGGTGGTCAACCTGGTGCTTTCACAGTTCTCTCATAGAATACTTCATTCTTGTGCCATCCAAACTAGCATGTGAGTGGTTATCAAATGGATGCTTTCACAGCTCTCTCACAGACTATATCATCTGTGCCACACCCAATCCAGTATGTGAGTGGTTGTTGGACTGGTATTTTTACAGCTCTCGCACTGACTTTGGTTCTTGTCACATCCAATTTAGGAAGTGAGTGATTGTTGAAGTGGTGTTTTCACAGCTCAACTGACTATATCATCATTGTTGCATGGAATCTAGGAAGTGAGTCATTGTTGTACTGGTACTTTCACAGTTCTCTCACAGACTATATCACCCTTGTCACATACAACCCAGTATGTGAGTTGACATCAAGTTGGTGCTTTCACAGATCTCTCATTTACTATATCATTTGTGGTGCATCCAATCTAGTATGTGAGTGGTCATCAATTTGGTGCTTTCACAGTTCTCTCACAGACTATTTCAATGTTGTCATATCTAATCTAGGAAGTCAGTGGTTGTCAGATTGATGCTTTCACAGCTCTCTCATAGACTATCATTCTTTTTGCACAATCTAGCAAGTAGGTGGTTGTTGCATTGACACTTTCACAGATCTCTCACTGACCATTTTATCCTTGTTGCATCCAATCCAGTATGTGAGCAGTGGTCATCCAACTGGTGCTTTCACAGCTCTCTTAAAGACTACATAATCCTTGTCATATCCAATCTAGCCTGTGAGTGGTTATTGAATGTGCCTTTTGCAGGTTTCTTACTGAGTATTCCATCCTTGTTGCATCTGATCTAGTCTGTGAGTGGTCATTGAATTAGTGTTTTCCTAGTGTTCCCACAGAGTATATGATTCTTATTGCATCCAATATAGGAAGTGAGTGAATGTCAAACTGGTGCTTTCAAAGCTCTCTTGCCAACTATTTCATCCTTGTTGCATCATATCTAGTATGTGAGTGATTGTTAAATTAGTACTTTCACAGCTCTCTCAGACTAATTCATCTTTGACCCTTCCAATCTAGCAAGTAAGTGGTCATCCAATCAGTGCTTTCACAGTTTTTTTCATGGACTATATCATCCTTGTCACATCAAATCTAGTACAATGTGAGTGGTTGTGAAACTGGTGGTTTGATAGCTCTCTCACTGACTATATCATTTGCATCAGATCCAGTATGTGAGTGGTGGTTTGACAGCTCTCTCATGGACTATATCATCCTGGCCACAACCAATCTAGCCAGTCAGTTGTTGTTTAATTGATCCTTTCACTACTCTCTCATGGACTATCTCAACCTTCAAGTTGTCACATCCAATCCAGGAAGTGAGTGGTCATCTGATTGGTGCTTTCACATCTTTCTCACATATGTACTATTTCATTGTTGTTACATACATACAATCTAGGAAGTGAGTAATCATTGAATTGGTGCTTTGACAGCATATATGATCCTTGTTGCATCCAATCTAGGAGGTGAGTATTCATCAAACTGTTGTTTTCACAGCTCTCTCACAACTTGAAACAATATCATGCTTGTTGCATGCAATCTAGCAAGTCAGTGGTCATCCAATTGGTGCTTTCACATCTCTCTTACAGACTATATCACCCTTGCTGCATCCAATCTAGGTTGTGAGTGGTCATTGAACTGGTGCTTTTACAGCTCTCTCAATAATATATCATCCTTGTCATATCTACTCTAGGTTGTGAGTGGTCATTGAACTGGTGCTTTTATAGCTCTCTCACATAATGTATCATCCTTGTCACATCTACTCTAGATTGTGAGTGATTGTCTAATTGGTGCTTTCACAGCTCTCTCATAGACTATATCATGCCTGTCACATCCAATCTAGCCTGTAAGTATTTGTCAAATTGATGCTTTCATAACTCCCTCACAGACTATATCATCCTTGTCACATCCAATCTAGTCTGTGAGTGGTCATAGAAATGATACTTTCACAGCTCCCTTACAGACTATATGATCCTTGTTGCATCCAATCTAGCCTGTGAGTGGCCATCAATTTGGTACTTTCACAGCTCTCTCACAGACTATATCATCCTTGTTGCATCCCATCTAGCCTGTGAGTGGCTGTCGAACTGGTGCTTTCACAGTTCACTCACAGATTATACTATTTTTGTCGCATCTCATCTAGTCTGTGAGTGGATGTCGGACTGGTGCTTTCACAACTCTCTCACAGACTGTGTCACCCTTGTTGCATCCAATCTAGTCTGTGAGTGGTCATTGAATTGGTGGTTTCACAGCCTCTCACAGACCATATCATCCTTGTTGCACCCAATCTAGTATGTGAGTGGTCACGATTTAATGCTTTCACACCTCTCTTGGAGACTACTTCATCCCTGTCGCATGCAATCTAGGAAGTGAGTGATTGTCGAATCAGTGCTTTCACTGCTGCCTCACAGCCAGTATCATTCTTATCACGTGCAATGTAGGGAGTGAGTATGGGCAAACCAACATTCTTGATACATTTAAGATCCAATATGATACTGATGTTTCTGGCCTTCAGACCGATTCTGATATGGAATCTGCACTCCACACTCTGACAAGGGAAGTGGCAGTGGCTGATAGCAGCCAGAGTTTCGCCCGGGGTACTATCGGCGCATTTAAACAATGGATGCATGAGAGATTTACAGATACACCCACCCTGGACGACAACCCACGAAATTCCTCCGGTGACATCCACAATGTGCTTGTTCATGACGCCCTCCTACATCTACATTCAGAAAACTGGATTTCTGCATTTGAGGATGCCAAACAGGTGCTCTTGATTCGCACCTTCCATGTCTCCTGTCCACTCATCCACACATGCCAAGTCTGTTAACGATCGTCCATCAACCATGGGGTATATTGTCATGGCCTTTGCGCAAATTGGAATGGGTGAACTCGACAAAGCAATGCAGACATTCGACCTCGTGTTCGCAAACTGCAATCCGCAGGAGAGCATTTTGTTGTTGCTCATCAAGGTTTGTGAATCATACATATGCCAGGTTTTGATCCAAATGACTCTCTGTGTCCACTTGAAGGCTATAATCTTGTTCGTGGCTGAAAAATACGACAATGCGATCTCGCGCATTGATGACCTGATTCTAATTTCGAGTGATGACGAGATAAAGTATGGCTGTATCCAGGTATTTCAATGCGATATTAGACTGCAGACATGTACATGACAATTTCCCCCAGGTCCTTGCAAAAATGTACCTAATGCAAGGTGACTACAAATGTGCGGTACAGTCGCTCGAGCGGGGACGGAGTCTCGCCTCTTCCTGTACCGGTTGTCATCTAGAGACCATATCGATTGTAAGCTACCTTTAATGATATCATTATAATATATGCTGACTCTTGTGAAAAGATATTCAGATGGAACTTCGGTGGACTCGGGATGAGGGCGCAACGATGTCATTGCGAAGTTCTTCTTACTGGAGGTCGTGCCGAGGAGGCTGCAGAGGTACTCATTGAAATCTTCGAAAGCTTCAGTGAGGAGATAAGCACAAACCGAGCGACAGCAGAGTGGGTTACAGGTGGGTATATTGACATATGTGAATTGGGTAGATGTGCGTTACGTACTTGCAGATCTCAAGAAAAAATGTGTTAATATGCTCGAAGAACTCGGTGACGCGGCGTTAACCTCTGGGCAACACGACGAGGCGATTGCACGGTACTCCTCTGCATTGTCTCTGAAGCCTTCAAACCCAATAGATATCCTCGTGAAGCGGAGCAAGGTGCGAACTTCGAAAGGATCCTGGGCGGATGCCCTGACGGATGCAAATAAGGTGCGTCCGTATCGTCACATTACACGACTATAGTTTCTTGGTTCATCATCTCTATACCTAGGTGATTACGTTGGATCCGTCATCGCATCGGGGATATGAAAGGAAGTACGCAGCGCTTCACGGCGCGAGTGATTTTGTCGGAGCGACCAATACCGCCCTTCACATGCTTTCAATCATCGAGAATTCCCCGGACGAAGAAATACGCCGTACGTGTCTCTGATTCTATTGTGGACCACGCATTGACAACATTTTACAGGATTACGTGAAAACTACACCTCTCCGCTTGAGACGAGCGCCGCTATCGATACTGCTATTCAGCGTATCTTCAATCTCTGTCCGCTCGTTCTCATTGATGTCACGACCGGTCGGCTGTGTGACGCAGCAGAGCGGCGCCGGATTTTCAAATCGGAAACACCCTTCAAGAAACTCGTCTCCGAGACCGTAATCACGAAGCTAGATCATAAGCGCATCCTTGCGGCTGTCGCGAAGTACTTCGAATGGATCATGTTTTCCCACACATGGGATGGAAGAGAGCCAATGTTCCAGGACGTCAACTTGGTTCACTCGGTCTGGAATCTGGACAGATCGCCACTGAGCGGGAAGCTCCGCCAATTTTGCACAATAGTTCGCGATGATGGTTACCGATGGGCATGGTCGGACACTTGTTGCATAGACAAGGGAACGAGTGCTATCTTGAGCCGATCCCTGATCTCCATGTACGAGTGGTACCAGGAAGCAGCAGCAACCCTCGTCTATCTCGCAGATGTCCTGTCTTTATCAGAGCCGGGAGACCTCACGAAGAGCCGATGGATGACTCGTGCTTGGACTTTACAGGAATTTCTTGCATCCAAGGTCGTCCGGTTCTATGGCCGCGATTGGAAACCATTTCTGAATGACACGGGTGTCAACCACAAGGAATCCCCCGCCATCAAGGAAGAGCTTGCTCGTGCTATGGGAGTTACTCCCGAGACCATCACCAGCTTTCGGCCGGAGCTTTTGGGAGTGCGGGAGAAACTTCGCTTAGCATCGAGACGCAATGCTACGGAGGTGGAGGATATTGCTTACTCGTTGATCGGAATATTCTCGAGCAACATCGTGCCTCGCTATGGCGTGGGAAAAACAGCGATCGGCCATCTTCTAGAGGACATCGTCGCTCGCTCAGGAGACCTATCTGTCATTGCATGGACCGGGAAATCATCGCCATACAACTCTACTCTCCCCAGCTCCCTCGCAGTATATAGCCAGGCACCCTATAGCCTACCAGCTATGGACCCCGGTGAACTGGATGCACGTGTGCAACAGCTACGTACTGGCTTGGCACAGAAAGATGGCCTATCGTTCTACTACCGAGTCCTCCAGCTCCCTCGAGCAACGTTTTCAAACAGTTGTTTACATCTCCCATGCCTCACGTTCTCCGTTGTGAGGATTGGCGTACAAGAATTAGACAGCCATCAAGGGAACGTCTATCGTGCAATGGTCTCATCGCTCGGCAAAGTGGAGTTTAGGACTACGGACGCGATGCCACTGAAGGCACCACGGAAACTCATCTTGGTATACCCCTGGCTCCGTGATCTCATTGATCCAGTTGATGGTTTCGTGTTGGATGATGAATTGGAGGCTGAGTCTGTTCGGGGCTCAGGCGACGGCACTGATGATGTTTCCGTGTCAACTTCCCCATTACATGCCGAGCCTTTAACTCGGCTGGACCCCTATACTCTGGCGCTGCGGTTGACTGCCCGCCTCGAGCGTCCATTCAACGCGCTCTTGCTCGAGCAGCAGGCAAATGGCCAATACAAGCGCGTCGCTGCCAAGCACGAGATCATAATTCCGGGAGTCCCGTACAAGAGCAACTTCATGAAGGATATTCGGGTGAAGATGTTAGAAATTGTTTAATTTGGCGTCTTGCTGTTCACATTCCGACCATCCATCTCGTCGGGTAGTAGTTATCAACTATGCATTACGCATACGCTGCTCGATTATAATACCCACCAGACGAACTATAATGTTATAATAAATACCATGTCGCTGTTCTCCACATACAACACATATGCACTAATCAGTGGCCCTCTCCGATTCAGATTGCGAACACATCCTATTTGAGTTAGAACGAGAAATCGAATCAGGGGAAGGGAGGCAATCAGCATGGGATTCCTAATTATTTTGCGTATATGTATGCTGACTGTCTTTCGTCGCAAGCAAGGTCAATATAGCGAAGCAGAAGACGGCTTGGCGCCATCTAGTGGGCTGCAAATATATGCGTTAGTGGATAAGTACGGAAGAAGGCGACGAGGCAGACGCAGTCGATCGCGGTACATTGAAACGGTCAAAGGAAAAAAAGGAGGCTCACAGTAGGCTGAGACGGAGATCATGGCAGGCTTGGATTCCTCGTTGAGCATGAGTCAGTCGAGGGCGTCCTCGAGTGATCCTTGTCTGATTGAGACTCATCGTCCGGAGGTTTGTCTTCGGAATCAAGCCGGAGACAAGCCGGGAGAAATTGATCAACAAATACCAGCGATAACATTCCTAGAGAACGTGCGTGCGTGGTCATGAATGGCACGAGCGATGTGGCTTCAGCTGGGGCAGACGGACCTACCAGAGCCAATACGGTTGTATCAGGAGCGTCTGAGTGCAACAAGGATGGTAGAGAAAGACCTGAGGTAGTGGCGTATGTGCCCAAACATGTGCGCGAATCTTGGAGCGAAAGGACAAACAAAACTCACCTTGGGGGCCCGAGATGGGCCGGAGAAGCTGGACGACACACCAGCGGTGATAGGCGACCTCCAGAACGATCCAGAATGCCCTATCTGCGCCATGGAGGCATTCAGTGGAGATTGAGGCCCAAGAGGAGAGGCCTACGGAAGGAGTCGAGACCCGACGAGGGCCATTTGGAGTGCCAGAGCGACGGCGACGGCATTAGACGTGATGGGAGATGGGGCGGTAAGGACGGCGCAACGAGCAGCGCACATCGCCACTCGAAGCGAAGATGCCAGCTGGACGGCCAAGTCAGAATAGGTATTGTACGTGCAATATCACGACGGAAGTACCTGAGGTCATATTACCCACAAAACGCCCTAGGCGACCCAACGGACCCGTCAACCCACCGCGTCAGCGTGGAAAACTCGAATCGCAAGCTAGTAACATTAGTCGGATCAGATAATTTAACCAGTCATAAAATCGCGTCTGGATCGTGTTCGAGTGGATCACCTCGAACTCTTTGTTGGACAACGCGGAGAGAGGTAGAGGTTGGAGGTGGAATGGGTGTGGAAGGTGGAAGCCCTCAGGGAGAACGAGGTGCTTCGACGAAATAGGCAGACTCGTCTCTGCATACAGCCACTTATCCGACACTGGGCGGGACGGGCTGAACTTATCGGGATGGTGATGTTGTGCTCATCTCGTACCACTGACGAAGGACGAATGTATCATAGAAGAGGATCATCTCGGTCAGGAATGGGAAAAGTTCACGATTGAGGCAAGAACACTCACAGGCATATGTATCCCAACCATTGCACTGTTTCAACGTCGCAATTCCTGACCCTCCCAAGTACGATCTCCTCATCCAGATTGTCCGCTAACTTGGACACGAACTGCGATTCGATCCATAGTTGCTGGTTCATAAGCGAGAAGTAATTCTGAAGCTCCGAGCGATTCGTGATGATGATGCCTTCCCCGTAGGTGTCGATTTGCAGCCGTCCGGCGCGTCCAAGCACCTGGAGGACGTCTTGGGAAGACAATTCAACTCGCCGTCCCTTCTCGGGATTGTATATCTGCGTCCCTAAGTTGATGACGGTGTGTGCGACGCGAGGGTCGCTGTGCACACCAACACTATCCGCGACTCAGAGTTCCTCCACCAGGTTCCTATCCTCTCTACATTTTCGCGTGTCGGAGGATCGCAAATTCAAGAGGAAGGAGGTCCCTCAAATTGTTGTCCTTGAGTCTCGACGTTCCCCGCTTCATCCGTCGAAATCTCTTTCGCGTAGCAGAGTCAGGCCGGACGAACTGGGTGATTGCCTCCTTTCCAATCGCCGAGCGGACGGGAAGATGGGGCCAACGTGCTCAGCCAAGGCGTTCCGTTTCTTTTTCTTTTCCAGTGGACAAGTGTTATTATGCAGCGACGGCCGTTTGGTCCAAAATCTCCCGCCAAACATCCAAGGCGCGTAATAATTTTCTGACCTTGTCTTCGGATGTAAGTAAGGGTAAGGCGTTTAGTCGATTGTGGTTCTATGGGAAAAGTGTGGGTGGTGTCGATGACGAGGTGACGTCAGCCTCATGCATAGTTTATTAGTCATCCGCGCGATTCTTTGCCCCTTTTCCGAGTCACTGAGGTCTGGGTCCTGAGCGAGGCCGAGCAAAAAGGCACGGTGAGTTTTACAGTGTTTTGCTGATTATGATACGTTAGGTGTACTACACTTGGCACCTCCGATTCCCTAGGAGGCGCCCTGGATCAGTTAAGGTGAATCACCTTGCTCGGCAACGTTTGTTGCCAGGTCATACTGACAGAGGAACCGTCGCATCCATCTCACCACCCAAAATGCCCATTTCTTCCGTACGTGTATGCCATAAGAACGACATCGAAAAGAGAAAAAAACATCAACGAAGCAAGGAAAAAAATATATGGGCAATCGACAACACGCGCCAACTGCGAAACAGCTCCGAAAACCGCACCAGCCTCAAACCCCCAACTTTAGTCCATTCCGCTCGGATCGGTATCGACGAGACTATACTGTCTCATCAGCGTACATTCCCCGCCGTTCTCCAGGTCGATGTTGTAAGCGTAGAAATAACCCTCGGAGGAGATCACCATCACCTGCGGGAGCGTGCTGCATGCCAGAATTATGAGTGACCAGTCGACGTCACTCCAGGCACGAAAATGACACTCACCCGCTCAATCCAACCACACACCGTGCTCCGCTCGTCGGTAGTCTCAAAAATGCAAAATCACGCGCCGGCTCCCAAAGTTCTGTGAGCGTGTTCGGTAGATACCCTCCAACGGACGACGAAAGCGACTTGGTTAAATGCAGCGACCGCCGTCGAATCGCCGAAGACATGCTGTTGCTTTTCTTTCGTTCGTCCACGAACGAATCATAGTCGCCCGTCCGTCCATCTTCGGGGTCCCTACTGTCCACGGATTCCATCGGACTCGAGGGTCGATCTTTCTTGGTGCCCGTACCCCCAGGTCCTTGTCGAGCCCCGAGCTTAAATATGTGGACGGTGTCGTGGGCAGAGCTGACAGCCAGTAGACTCCCAACGGCGTTGAACGACATGCTATAGATCCTGGCCTCTCGCGTGCCTCTTCGGAACTGCCACAGCCGCTCTGCGCCGGGGATACTCCATACGCGAATTACAGTACCCTTGTCGGATGCTGTTGCGAGGAGAGTGCCTGATGGAGAGATTGCCAGCGCAGAGAGCGGTGATTTATGCGCGCGGATGATGTTCGTGAGAGTGAGCGTGGTCGTAGAAAACAGAAGGACGTCGCCGGTTGCTGGTTGCTGTGGTGCACTGGGAGGAGATGCCGATGCGGAGGCCGACGTCGAGGGTGATGGAATGGGTGAAGGGTATGCTAGGTACGAGTTCTCCGCGTTTGGAGAGAGTGCGCATATTGCTGTACAGGACGAATGTGAGGGTGAGACTTTAGTCGACATAAACGAAGTGGGATATTTACCATCGGGATTAGGTGCAGTTTCGATGACGTGTAAAAGGCGCATATTGGATATATCGTAAATGTAAATTTCGGTCTCGAGAACGATCACAAGGGTTTTACGGTTCAGCTTGACGGCAAGGATCGACGAAGGGAAAAGAAGCTCGCAAATCATCGATTGGCGCTAAGACGCGAGGATTTGAGATAATGAATCGGAATAAAATATATGAGCATACCTTTGTGTTTACGATTTGCAGTTTCCGTGGACTGGATTGAGGTTGATCTGCAGCACCGACGAGAGCGATGAGCGAAGTGCAGAAGAGCATCTCAACGATTCCGCGTGCGCCGTCGTCTGAAGTTACATCGTTCACGCTTGAATGACTGCTACATGACAGGGCACCGCGGACGCACTCATGGTATAGACTCTTCCGAACGGATCGCAATTAGTGATGCTGTAACCTTTGCGAGTGCCTACTGATATGCATCTCGACGAGAAATGAGCAAGCATGGCGGCTAGATAAGCTTCGAAACGTACGAATAATCCTGGTTAAAGTTTGCAAAGAGCATGTTGGGATTCGTTCTTTCTGCCATGGTTGTCGTTCTCGGCAATGAGGCCCAGTCAAGCTGGTCAAGTGTCCTCGTTTGGAAGGTGGACAAACACGGACAAGCACTTGCCGTTTCCCGCAGCTAGTCGTAGTCAGAGTTGGCGTTGCCAGCACCGTATTGACGACAGTCTCGCCAGCGATGCTATCGAAAGGGACCAACACAGACAATATTGCAACTTGATAGTAAATGATAGAGCACATAAAAATGTTCATGACACCATCGGCCCGGTGCGGGTGACCAAATATGTCTACCGTCGCCTCGCGAGTTTCCTTTTCTTTCTTCCTAATTGTGATCGCAACGGGTAGCACGAGACAACACTCAGCCATGTTCGCCGCCGTTCGCCAAGTCGCTCGTGCTCGTGTTTCGCTCCCTCTTCGAGCTACAAAACCCTGTGTTCCCCTGCCCTTCCGTCTCCCCTCCCATCGGACCATTGTCAGTGCGTGCTGTTCAGCCTCATACTCCGACTCATTTTGGCCATCAAGTAACACACATTTCGTAACCAGCGAAAAAGTACACAGAAGAACACGAGTCTATCGCCTTCGATGATGCTAAGGGCTTGGGTACCATCGCCATCACGGACCACGCTCAACAAAGTCTTGGAGACATTGTTTTCGTCGACCTCCCCACCGTAGGGTTAAAATTTTCAAAAGGAGGTGAGCCTCACACATTCAGGGCCACACACCAAACGGAATTAAAGCGGCTGAAACAAAACTTTTCCTTCGTAGACACGATTGGTGCCGTGGAGAGCGTCAAGGCTGCTTCGGATATCGTTTACGTGCATTCCTTTTATCCAAGGTCAGAATACTGAAGGTCGTGCGTGTAGTATGCTCCTGTCTCTGGTGAGATTGTGGAGATAAACGAAAGACTCGACGGCGAACCTGGCTTGGTGAATCGCTCCCCGGAAGATGAAGGTAGGGAGCCAAAACCTGAGATTGTGATTCATCTGAACTGCACCAACTAGGTTGGCTCTGCAAAATTAAACTGTCTGAACCAAAGGAGGTATGACTTTGAGTGGCCTCATCGATGCGTTCCAACTGATAAGGTTTGCGAAGATCGACGAGCTGCTTACGCTGGAAGCGTACGTGAAGACCTACGAACAGTAGTGAACCATCGAACACATGGCCTCAACTGCCATTAATCCTATCTTTATTGTATACTGCAAAGCAACGACGTAAATGTTATTGGGTTTGCATGTAGTGTTCCAGAACCAGACGCGTGTATTTAGATTAGATAGAATATCACGCGCAATTGATATTTATTTGTTTTCCGAGTCTGCAATGGCCCGGAACACACACAAGCCCCGAGCCTATTGCGTTGTGTCCAAGTCATGTCGACCTTGACAAGTCTATTATATTCGAAATCAATGTTCCTCTGTCGAACAAGGCCGGTATGATATAGGACAGGTGTGTAAAGTATTATTGGTCAGGTCGTTCACCTTCGTTCACAAATTAGTTCTGCTTTTTATGTTCCCGTTGGAGAGGCAGTCCATAGCCTCGAGACCTACTGGGTTACATAGTACTAGTACACTCATCCTTGAAAGATAGCACATCCGTCGAGCGTCCTGCACGCAAAACGCCGAGTTGCCAATCCGCTCATCGGATCCTCCCGCATCAACAGGTCGGACGCCACGCTTTCGAAGAAGACCCCTCATTGGTCCGGAGACTGGAGCGGCAGTATTGCGGGTGAGTTCCTTTTTTCATTGACGCTTTGGCGTCAGCATTAATCCAAGGTCGTCGTTTCTCTGAACTTGGCAGTCAGGCAAGGATATTCTCGTGACGATTCCAAAGTCTCTTCATGTGGTGCTCGAGGTCTATCACATTGCACATGGTTGGTCGTTCCGAAGCGCCCAAGTGAGTTCTGTACGACCGCTTTTGATGTCGTACACCCTAAATTAGATCTTCTAATCGTTGAAGCGCTGGGCCCCTACCCTTTACTTCATCGTTCCATCAAGGCCCCAGCCTCGACTTCACATGCCCGGACCAGGGAACAAGCGAAAATCCAAAGCAAACAGGAACACTAAAGCAGATGAAAACGTCGAGGCTGTTTCTGCGCGCACCGGCACTTCACCCGTCCAGTGCCTCACACTCGAGGAAGACGAAATCACCCGATGTGGCCAACTAGCGACCGAAGGCTATCCCAGACCAGAACGTTGCAAGGTGCATCACGGACAGTACCGCATCCTATACAAGAAATACAAGGACGCGTCCAAAGTCGTTGACGACGTCAAGCGCGGAGCAGAGCTACCGACCAAGGAGCAGATCGATCGTTACACGGACTGGCGCCTCGCGCTTGAGAAAGAGCGCTGGGTGCGCAAGTATCTCGAGGCGATCCGGGTAGAGAAGGCGGGGCGAGATATCCACCAAAAGCGTTTTTTCCTAAAAGGCAAGTACGTTAGACGTTTGGTGGTGAGATTGTGTTGACGTTGATCGTATTGTACATTTTCAGTGGATGATGGTCACAAGTTTCGCCTAAAGCTCCTCAAGAGAGAGATGGTGAAAGCAGTTGATGTGCTAGATGCGCTTCAGGGAAGGGCCTATCAACTATATGGGTCATTGCATGCCATGAACCATGAACCATTGTCAACGGCCGAAGCGGATTTGGAAAAAAAGTCGAAGCGTACCACCGAGGAAGTACTGGAGTCTATTGATAATCTAGATACTTTCCACGACTCGACTCCCCAAATTTCGGGGAAGAATATTCTCCCAGTGCCGACTGCCCCAGGAGTGGGAGACGAAGACTTGATTCAAATATCGCTACGAGAGTGAGTCTCGCTTAGCATTTTGTTGTCCAGCAAACTCTCAAATCTACTTCTTTTATATAGCCAAAAGGAACGAATGATCTCAGTTTTAAAACCCTTCTTCGAACTGGAATCATTCATCGATTCTATCGTAAAAAAAGGCAACCCTCGACCAGAGACAGAATATCGCACGTCTATGGTGGAAAAGCAATTTTTCGTCTATCAGCAATTTGTTCGACGCATCATTTTTCAGGAACCAACTCTTTTCATGAAGTCGTTGGAGAAAGTGTCTTTCAAAGACCTCATCCTTAGTGACGACTTTTCCATCGAAGATCTAGTCAGATTTTTTCGCCTGTTCTCGAGGCCTTTGGAGTTTCCTTTAAAGTGGTTCAAAGACGCAGCTTTGGATTCACTTGCTATATCGCGTCATGGTACAGCTGCCAACGTCGGTAGTATAGGTAAGTCATAATGAGTCATTTTCGTCAAAATAAAGACAGACTATCTTCAGAGAATCGGGTCCCGTTGCTTGGAGGCTGGGTTTTTAATCGTTCACACACAGCTGGTATGTCCAATGAGGCTTGGTGGGTACGTGCCCACTCTTGACTCAGTCCTTGTGTCCGACACTTCTGAACTCCTGATCACGCATAGATCCTCCTCACGATACTTCAGCCACCGGCCAATATAGAAAATCGCTTCGTTCGTCTGTGCAACAACTTTGACGACCTTGTGGGATTCCTTTCCTTCGAGGCTCTCGGCCTCGTGCCAAGCCCGAATTTCTGTCAAAGACCATCTCACTTCGATGCTGATGATCCTGGTCTGTCGCGGAACCACCTCTCACTTTCTGGCATCATCGTTGCAGACATGGTGTCAACGCACAGGCCACCACACATGCATGGTCCCATGCCGACGGCGCGCAGAGCGACAAAGCGGGACTGTGTCGTCTGGGCCGAATTAGATACACGAGCGTACATGTTCGGCGCAGTGCGCAACGAACGAGACGAGTTCGTCGAAGCATTTCTGCGCGAGCTTCGTGCACGGCCCGATCTCTTCCAGGTCGTCCTTCGATCCGAAACGGCTCCCGGCCGCCAAGTCGAGACGTTTGGATCGGGTCCCTCGAACAACGAAGCACTGCCTGCGATGTGCGCGTGTCAATTCGAGGCCCCTCGGTCGCTGTCTCCTCCGTCTGCACCCCCGTATACGAGTGGCAAGTGGCAGGTAATGCGGTCCGCGGTGGACGTGCTGTACGGAACAGGTAAGGAGATACAAGGGTACCTCACAGACCTGGTGCGGGACCCCCAAGGCTGGTTCTTCCGCTTCAAGACGTTCCCGGTGACGTACTTTGTCATCCTGGATACCGTCCCGAACCGCGACCAGTCGGTACTGGCGAGGAACGTGTCATGGGCTGCGCTGCGCGCGGGGGGGTATGCGGAGGGTGAGTACACGTTGCGCAAGTATGCGGTGGCGTCGGACAAGTTGTTCCAGCGATGCGCACAAGATCGGTTGGGGTGGATGCCGAGGGAGGAATGGAACGCGACGAAGCTGGAGGATCATATCTGAATTCGAGCGGTGTGTGATCCCGAGACGCGGACGGCTTGCGTCGCCTTGATAACCTCACCTCGTCTTGTCTTTGTCTCTCCTATGGTTCTTGCACTTGCTCCTGATCTTCCTTGGTCGGGTGTGTACGATATACATTATTGCGTCGATATCTCACAGCTTCCTCTTTCCTCACTGCGAGACACGAGCGGCCGGTCGAAACCGTGACTGGCACTTGGCCGATGGCGACATCCTATTCATGCCGACGCTTCTCTCGCTCCGAAGCCCCTCATTGACTATCCTAGACATACCGTGACGTACTATGATCCATAAGTTCGCGACCCAGTGACTCAAACCCATAAATCTGAACCTGCACAAGCCGTGGTCTCTTACATGACGCCGTGAATACACGATGGCCTCTGAACTATGTCCGGTGGCTCCCTGGCTACGAGAAAGGTGTCCCTCATGCCGATGGGACACGGAACGGAGGTTCTGCGTTTCGGGCCATCGGATCGGTGCGGCAGTCTGGTATCGGACTCGAACCGGGACTCCGCGTGTCCCGGTTGTGGCATTCCCACTCGAGCAGCAGGCGTCCCTCCTCTCTCCCACTCATATCCCACTCGGCCAACCCCCCGAATGCATGGCGCAGTAGTAGCATTCAATAGCTCTGCTCGGAAGGGAAGCAGTAAGCCCCCTGACGAGACCCTTTGCAAGGTCGAAACAGCACCCTCCCTGTTCTCCTCCGATACCTGTCCCTAGCTGCATCGTCCAGGCCCGGACCTTCGGGGAAGGGCGCCTGACGAGCACTACAAACAGGATGACACCCCGACACCCCGATCGCCTGACGTAGTCCCCCAACCTTCCATCGTCGTTATGCCCCATCCCATATCCTTGGGCATCTCCCATGCACACCACTCGAGCAATGCGTCCGACCACGTACTTGGCTGTCGTGTACTTGCCTTCGGCATACTGTACCCCCTACGCGCACAGCGCCGCCCAGGACACGTTCCTGTCCAGTACCCACGGGTACCCGTGCGGGACGGCATCCAAGATGAGTCGCAAAGCACGTCACGGGAACGTCTTGAAGTGGAAGAACCAGTCCTGGGGTTTCTGCTCCGGATCGACGAGATACCCCCCTGCTTCTGTCCATACTGTGCAGCACCGAATGCTGTGCATGGTTGATTCGGTGGTTTTACCAATAGAATTTCACTGCCAGTACTTAATGGATGTTTGCAGCGAGCCTCGGGCCCTTTCGGCATCACAGATCTTCAAGGTCTCCCACACTCCTCGTGGCCGGATTTCTAATCGAAGCGCTGCACGCCTATCCCGCTTTTCACCGTTCCCTCAAGACCTCATCCACGACACATGCCTGGACCAGGAAACAAGCGGAAATCCAAAGCAAACCGGAACCCTAAACCAAAAGAAAACGTCGCGGCTCCTTACACGATTACCGACACCTCACCCTTACAGTGCCTGACACTCGAAGAAGACCAAATCACCCGATGTGGCCAACCAGCGACTGAAGGCTATCCCAATCCGGAGCGTTGCAAGGTGCATCACGGACAGTACCGCATCCTATACGAGAAATACAAGGACGCGTCCAAAGTTGTCGACGACATCAAGCGCGAAACAGAGCTACCGACCAAGGAGCAGATCGATCATTACACGGACTGGCGCCTCGCGCTTGAGGAAGCGCGCTGGGTGCGAAAGTATCTCGAGGCGATCCGGGTAGAGAAGACGGGACGAGAGATCCACCAGAAGCGGTTTTTCCTAAAAGGCAAGTGCGGTGGACGATTGGTGGTGAAATTATGTTGAAGTCGGTCGCATTGTACATTTTTAGTGGACGGTGGTCATAAGCACCGCCTAAAGCTCCTCGAGAGAGAGATGGTGAAAGTAGTGGACGTGCTAGATGCACTTCAGGGAAGAGCCTATCACCTATACCAACCCGATGGCACCCTGCATGCCATGAGCGATCAGCCGTTGTCAACAGCTGAATTGGATATGGGGAAATATTCGAAGCAGACCACCGAGGAAGTATTGGAGTCTATCCATAATCCAGATGCTTTCCATGGCTCGACGCTCCGAATCTCAAAGAAGAAGATTTTCCTGGAGCCGACTAACCCTGGAATGGGAGACGAAGACTTAATTCACATATCGCTACGAGAGTGAGGCTCGCCTACCATTTCGTTGTCCAGCAAAATCTGATACGAATCTGCCTTATTTCACATAGCCAAAAGGAACGAATGATTGCATTATTAAAACCCTTCACTGATCTGAAAACGTTCGTTGATGCTTTCAACAGTTTTCTCGACGCATCATCTTTCATCAACCAACTCTCTTTATGAAGTCGTTGGAGAAAGTGTCTTTCAAAGATCTCATCCTCAGTGACGACTTTTCCATGGAGGATCTTGCTCGATTTCTGGATCTGTTCCTCCAGCCTTTGGGATTTCCTTTCCGCTGGTTCAAAGATGCAGTGTTGGATGCCCTTGCTATGTCACGTTACGGTATAGCTGCCAATGTTGGTAGTGTTGGTAAGTGCAACATACTTATGTAAAAATACATAACTTAAACTCCTCAGAGAGCCGATTTCCATTACTTGGAGGGTGGGTGCTTAATCGAGCGCACACCTTGAGCATGTCGAACGAGGCCTGGTGGGTACGTGTCAATTCTTAAACGATCCTAGTTTTCCTTTTTTTTTTTAAAAAAAAAAACACTCCTATTCTCCAATAGCTTTTCATTACGATGCTTCAACCCCCGGATTTCTGTATCATTCCAGCCTACCTCGACCCCAACGACTTTGAGGACCCCAATATATCGCGTAACCACCTCTCCCTG
>QGOI01003992.1:0-11225 GCA_003313885.1 Boletus sp. MG55
TCAGATCTTCAGACGCCAAGGCACGTTAGCAGGGAAATGTGTTGTTGCGGATCCAGGCCTATACAAGGCTACAGTTCCTTCTCACCCCCTGAGGTTGGGACTACTCGCTATCCACCGATGTGCGAGAGTAGTCCGAGTCGGAGTCGAGACCGAATCGGCGACAGAATCCACATGGCGTACTAGTCTATGTTCGTGTCCAGATATTATGACGATCAAGTGCCTCCTTGCCCTCCGCTTCGTCTCGCCCAGAACCCGCACCAAACTTATACCCACCCCATTCCACCCCCGTCCCCACTCCCGCCTCTCTTTCAACCTCGACTACACCGTCTCCCACTCCGTCCCCGACCTCGACCTCGATATGGCCAGCAGCCAACCCGCCGTCTTGAGTCCCATCTTTGCCGACGACATTCCCATTCCGCCCCTGCCCCCCATCCACGACGACGACATCCGAACAAAGGTCTTCACCCACCGCAGCTTCTACGCACGCCCCAACCACGTCTTTGAAGACCATCCCGACGATCCCAGTCCCGATAACGAAAAGTGAGTCCCGCCGTGATCCAGATCTCACAACCCTAAACGGCTATGCCCCAGATTCGAGCATCTAGGCGACACCGTCCTGGGCTTTATTGTGACATGCCTCCTCCATGACACGTACCCTAATGTGCGTGTCGGACCTTCCACGGTTCGTCCCCCTTCCTCCGAACGTCGCTCCCCTTCTTTATCCATGCTTTGCGCTATAGAAAATCCGTGCCCTTATCGTTGGCAATACCACGCTCGCCGTCATTTCCTGCCGATACGAGTTGCCAGCACAACTCAGGTTGCATCCCGCTCAAGCGATCACCCTGAGGGCCAGCGTAAACATACAAGGCAAATATACCATTTTATGCCCGTCACGCCCTTCGTCTTACACGCCCCACAGCCGACGTCTTCGAAGTCAGTCTCCCCCAGGATCTGAGTCTCGTTAGGACCCTTGCTAACCACGTCCACATGCACAGTCTTACGTGGGAGGCCTGTATCTCGATCAGGGTCTCACCACCGTCGAACGATGGCTCAGGGTGCTATTCAAACCCTATATCACCGAAGCATACATCCGCGTTCGGACACAACACGGGCTTCCTCCACTCCCGGCGCCGGTATCACCGCCACTTGCACCAAGCACGAGCGTTTCCTCGACCTCCTCTGGATCCTCGTCCAGCTCCGACGCGACCCCGTCGACGCCCCCTTCGGAAGGCTCCAAAAAGAGTACAGGTGTATCGTCAACACCGGCCTACCGGAATTCACATCGCCACCCGCATGCGTCGGGAACGCCCACGACGACGGGCCATTTGGCCTTGTTCAACCAGCAGCTCCAGAAATCGAAGCGCGAGGTCGAGTGGGTGTACGACGAATGCGTGGCCGAGAGGACGACGACGACCCCTATCTGGGTCGTTCGTGTCGAAGTCGACGGCGAGGTCTTTGGACGGGGAAAAGGCGGCACCAAGAAAGCGGCCCGAAACGAAGCTGCCAAGGAGGGCCTCGTCCGGATGGGTATCGTCGTGTGAGTACATGTCAGGGTTTGGAGCGCCTAGGTGAGCGTCGCGTGGCACATATTGGGGTCAGTGTTGATCGCGCGACGTGATGCACTGCGTGCGCGGACAGGCTCAAAGTGCCTTGTGCATGACTTCTCCAGACCCCCGCTGGTGAGGGGTTCGAACTGCGTCAGCATCCTTCTCCTGCGTTGGTGTGCAGAGGTGGTGCATGGGTTGTATCACCTTTTCGTCCTTGTCTTTCAAATATCCCCCCAAGAGTGCTTGTGTTCAACCATGCTCGCACCACCATCTTCGTGGCGTCCAACACGTCGCCGATACCCATTTGCTTGCTACCAGTATGCTTTATGGATGCCTTTCGGATGAGACAGAACTGGGATTGGTCATAGATATGCAAGGACCTGGATACATACCAAGTCCGGACACTCTCTATTTGGATACTTTTTTTTACCCTCGTCGTCTCGCTCTGCCATGTACATGTGTCTGGTTGATATCCGCGAGAATGGATCTGCGCTCACCTGTCCATGTGCGACGAGTCCGAACATATATGTATATCAATGACGACGACACCATTCAAGACGACCGCGCCTGTCATCGTCGTTCCTCTGTCGAAGAAACTCGTAGACGTACCCGCCCGAGGTCATCCACCGGGGGTGCACCCCATACAAGCGTCTTGCGCGTCGGGTCCAACAGATGCGGGAACGCGCGATCGAGCACGGGTGCGAGGATACCCCGGGGTCGAGATGGGAGCCGTGCACCGTCATCCATCGAACCCAAACCCAACGTCCGTTCTGTTGACGTTGCCTCGCCCACGCCGATGACGTCCACACGCACCCCATCCCCACGCTCGCCCACCGCCGACGCCGACGCTAATGAAGCACCCCCTTCCGTCGTCTCGCCTTTGATCATCATCATCATCTCCCTCGCTTCCTCGTCCACGTCCGAAAAATCGTCTTGCTTGACGGCTCGAATGGAGTATGCCCAGACGGCGGTGGCGAATCCGGCGAGGACGAGTCCGGTGAGGGCGTTTTGGAGGCGGAAGGGGGCGCGGGCGCGGAGGAGGCCTGGGGACATGACCTGGGGTGTTTTTTTTTTCGTTTGGTGAATACGGAAAAAAAAAGAAAAAGGTGATGTCAGTCGATGGAGTGGGAGGGCGAGGGGAGGAGGACGTCGGGATCGAAGAAGTCAGGGCGCAGTGGAGAGACAAGGACGAGGGGTGGGGGACTTACATAGCTACGAGGCCGGTAGGATTTGCTTACTTCTTTGCGTGATAGGTAGCGGTCTTGGGACATGGTTGGCAACGTCGGATGCACTCGGTGCGGCAAGAGTGCTATTGTGGCTGTGATACCAATCTAATATTTGGACCCCTTGCTAACTTATGGCGATTCTACCCTATGTACTGCCAGTCCGACGATGCCTGGAATTGTTACATGTTTTCCGCTGGACACCATCTCCTCCTCGGAAACAACAGCAAGATGGAGATGATTCTTGACTTGTGTATTCCAAATTGAAAGGTAAAAGCAATATCTCGACTCTCCGCACGTGCCTGGTAACCATCTCTTTGCTTCTCCAATCATGTCTACCTTTCCTCGAGTTTAACTCGGGCGTGCGATGAATTGTGGAGGGCGGATGTCAGGACGCAGAGGGCGATATAATCAGTAGGGATGGGCGTAGGAGGGTGACTCGACGGGGCTCCATTGCGCGACTTCAGACTAGATGTCTTCGTCCGGGTACGCGTGCCATTCATGCACGAGAACCTATGCCACGGCGGGCAAGCACGCCCACCGAGGGCGGTCGTATTCATATTCCTGGACCTGTAGGGGACATGGTGTACCGAGCATTAATTCGTGGGAATGACAAGGTTGCGGTGTCGGTGTCGTCGACGAAACGGTCGTGGATATCCAGCTTCGACGTGCGCAGGCAGGGACATAGTAAAAGGACTGCTTCTCGGGTGTTCAGGTGGTGGGTACGCAGCCACCCGAGCATTGTCCTCGACTCGTCGTCGTTCCGAGTGTCGACTAGCCCTAGTAGGAGCGACGGGCCCGCTCGGCAGCCCTCCCCTCCGTTTTCGTCCGTTCCGTTTGGTTTTGATCCAAAACGGGTGGGTGGGGAACTCGACGGGAACGAGCGAAGTCTGATGACGGAGGCCGCCGAACACCGGCCCTAATAAACCTCTGTTGCATTCAGAAGCGTGTGAAATGAAAGGTTTCCTCCGTTCTCCATCAAACGTGTGTACAATTGCACTCGTCTGATACAATCAATCATGTAGATGTCTCCATAACTCGTAGGTGGTAATGTGGGTCGTGCTGGAGGAATCGTTGACACCCCTATACAGACATCCATGTCACTTTTTGTGTCTGGCCTCCGTCGCGCGCCCGGGACACCATGGAATGGGATGAAGAAATCTTCCTGTCCGTCACCAGCTTCCCTATTCTTGCTGCTTCTACTTGACGAGGTCCGATGCCATCCGAACAGTCATCTCTCATTTCGTTCAGGATCTATGCATCCTTGAAGCTGAAGGCTCGCAAACGGAGAATGACCTCGCCAATTGGAGATTACCATGGGAGACGCACTCGATTGGGATGAACAGTTCCAGCGTGAGAAACTCATGTTGTTTTCCTCGCTGCTCCCTGACATCTCCTTGTAGCTATCATGTTTCTGGTTGTTCAGAAGGGATTAGGTTTTGTCATCGTGTTTGTCACTCAGAATCATCACCGAACGACGCATTTGTGACAACAAAACCTGACATGAGTGATCCGTTCATCTTGTTGACGCGTGCTAACGGTATGACAATGGCCACTGGAGTCAAACGCCATGAGCCAGCTGGCACAGCTCACAGATACCAAACATCATCCTCTCCTCCGTTATCATGAGTTTCAGAACCAAAAGGATCCTGAACGAAGCTGTCACGTACTTCGAGCGTGTCTGGGACATGTACCTCAGCAGAGTGATTGGGGTGGTCTGACCACCCCAATCGCTCTGCCGTGTTACACAACTTGGCCGCTGCGAAGTTTACCCACCGTCAATACAATAGTCATTACCTTGTGCTGCGAATCGTACTGATGCCTGCTCAGAGCACTGTCGAAACTGTCGAAACTCGCCCCAATCGAACGAGAACTGGACATTTCAAGTACCTCAACGAAGTCAGCGTTACGTAACAAACCGTGCCGCTTCGTCTGCTGCCCAACAGTGTGGTTTGTTCCCCACTGGCACCCTTCTTGATATAGTTTGTGACCACGGTTTGAAAAGCTTTGCGCATTCATTAATCAGTGGTCATCGGGACCATCCGATGCGATGGTAGGCATCGTCATCCATGCGCTTCCTCTTGACAAACCTCCCATCTCTATAAGTTTCATAAGCGATAGAATCCTTCGAGAGAATGGTAAGCACTTGCTGTGACCCCCCAAACACAGTGCAATCTGATAAGGATCCTCGTTCGAACCATCGGGGTATGAGGAGAGAGTTGATGTAATCGTGTATCCGAACAGTATGCTGAACTTCGTAAACGACGTCCGCACATCAAACGGGGTCTACAAGGTGTTGGATATTGTCCCTCTGGTCGAAAACGACGACCCAGTACGAAGGATGGCTGTTGACGGAAATCATGGAAACGGGAATGTATGAAGAATAGAGCCGATGTTAGACTGTAGATTATCAAGCACAGCGGGACAAAAATCTGAGGGTGATGGCCTCGGGGTCGAATTTGGGTTTGGATCGATCGCTCCAGGGAGGCAACCCCTGCGATGGTTTCATTACGGTCAAAGCAGCTGATCTAAACCTGCACCGAGCGTCAAGGACGCAGAGGGAACGTTCTAGGTTGACTCAGTTGGCCGCCACTGAGGGCATCGCGTAGTACTGCTGATAAGGATAAGTACAAGACCAAAGTGACAGAAATGCGGCCAGGCGCCGGCGCGGCGTGTCTGAAGAGGCGTGTGAACATGTGAACGCTGGCACTTCGAAGAACTTCGCATCAGATATGTGTACAGGAACCTTCCATCCTGTGGATTGCCCTGAACCATTCCTGCAGAAACCGCGCTCACAGCTGCGCCGAAACTCCCCACCGTGCTCCTTTCTTCTCCCTTCCCTTAACACCCATGGATGAAAACAATCAGCTCTTGGCCTCAGCCTTTGTCCCGCAACCACAAGTCGAACGTGCTCAGAAAGGAAAGAGATCAGACGACTCGTCGGAATTATACCCGTCTAATACAGACAAACGCGAACATGTCTTCATAACTCGTACGTGGTAATGTGTGGCTGACTTGAGAGATCGTTGATACGCTTGTACAGGTATTTGTGCTACAGACGCTGTGTCTGGCCTTCGTCGCACATCGGCAGGGTTCTATGTTGTTGTAGAAGTCAATGGGAAGACCATGAGGACTTCGAACAAGCCCGTATTGGAAGGCAAGGACGCGGTGGAATGGGATGAAGAGATCCTCTTGTGAGTTACTATCCTACCCAGTTTCGTTAGTTCTTCTAAGACCCAATGGCAAGGCCATCGGAACGATCATCTACTATTTCATTCGAAGTCTATGCATCCCTCGAGGGTGGAACAAGGTGCGGAAACGGAGTGTTTCTCTGCCGATTCAAGACGACCGTGGGAGATGTGCTCGATTCCAACGAAAAGCTCCAGCGTGAGTAATTCCATGACTATTATGGCCACTCTCTGATATCGCGTTGTAGCTATCAGGCTCCTGGATAAAGCAATGAAGCGATCGTATCCGTCACTCAGAATCATCACCGAACGACGGATTTGCGACGTCAATGGTTCCGCAACAAAACCTGGTGTGAGTGACTTGTTGATCTCGTTGACGCGTCCTCACCTCGTGACGATAGGTGCCGGAGTCAGACGCAATGAGCCAGCTGGCACAGCTTACAGATACCGGACATCATGCTCTCCTACGTTATCGCGAGCTGCACAAGCAAAATGATCTGGACGAAGCTATCGCGTATTTCGAGCGTGTCCGAGACATGTACTCGCCAGATCACCCCAATTACTCCGCTGTATTATTCAACCTGGCCACTGCGAAATTCATCCACTGTCAGGACAATAACCATTACGCTGACTTGGATGTGCCGATCGGATTGTATCAGGATGCACTCCAGCTTCGCACCAGTAGTCATCCAGACCATTGCGTGACAGCACTCGATCTCTGTTTTGCTCTTCTGGCCCGTTTACAGAGACAAGGCGATAAAACACAGAGGACACGAAGCAAGGTTTTACTCCCCGGAGTGGTGGAGAGTTATGCATACCGAGCAGCGTGGCTTGCACTGCAGATGGCTGGGATCTCCGTGTCGATTCGGTCGATGGAGTTTGGGATCTCTCAGACAGACACCACAAGTCTTGACAATGAGGAGTTGATACCGAGGCTACGGGCGATGCTGTTGAATTTTTCAGAGCGGGATCCCCGCCGGCCTGCGCTACTAGTCGTTCTTGGGATGTTATTGTCTCGTCGATTCGAGCGTAATGGCAACCTTGTTGACATTAACCAGGCAATCCTGATGTTGGAGAATGCTGCGGAACTCACTCCTGATGGACATTCCGAGAAGCTGGCTTTGTTGAACTGCCTCGGGGCCTCCTTGTCCTGTCGCTTCCAGCGTCTTGGTGACCTCGCGGACATCAACAAGTCCATCTCGATGTGTCAAGCGGCACTGCGTCTCACTCCCAATGGCGATCCCGACAAACCGGCTTTGTTGAACAACCTCGCGTCCTTGTTATCTCGTCGCTTTCAGCGCCTCGGTAACCTTGCAGACATCAACAAGTCCATTTCGATGCTTGAGGTGTCACTGCGTCTCACTCCCGATGGCCATCCTGACAGGGCAACTGGGTTGAACACCATCGGGGGCTCATTAACTTGTCGCTTTGAGCGCCTTGGCGATGTCACAGACATCAACAAGTCGATCTCAATGCAAGAAGAGGCTGTATCCCTTACTTCCAACGAACATCTCAACAAGCCAGCTTGGTTGAGCAACCTCGGAAACTCCTTAATTCGTCGTTTTGAGCGCCTCGGTGACCTTGCAGATATAACCAAATCCGTTTCGATGCAAGAGAGGGCAGTGCATCTCACCCCCAATGGCCATCCCGCCAAGCCAGGTCAGTTGAGCAACCTCGGGCTCTCATTAATGCGTCGCTTTGAGCACCTGGGTGATCTCGCCGACATCAACAAGTCCATCTTGACGTTACAGGAGGCAGTGCGTCTCGCTCCCAATGGCCATCCTGACAAGCCAACTGAATTGAACAACCTCGGGCTCTCATTATCCTGTCGCTTTGAGCGCCTCGGTGACCTGTCCGACATCAATACAACTATTTCGATGTTCGAGGAGGCAGTATATCTCACTCCAAATGGCCATCCCGACAAGCCAGCTCGGTTACTCAATCTCGGAAGCTCATTATCTAGTCGCTTTGAGCGCCTCGGTGACCTCGCAGACCTCAACAAGTCCATTTCGCTGGAAGAGGAAGCAGTGCGTCTCACTCCCGATGGTCATCCCACCAAGCCAGCTTGGTTGAGCACCCTCGCGAGCTCGCTACTTTGTCTCTTTGAGCGTCTCGGTGACCCCGCGGACATCAACACGTCCATTTCCATGCACAAGCAGGCATTACGTCTCACACCCAATGACCATCCTTACAAGCCAGCTCGACTGAAGAGCCTGGGAAGTTCGTTATTTCATCGCTTTCAGTGCCTCGGTGACCTCACGGACATGAACGAGTCCATTTTCATGTTTGAGGAGGCGCTACATCTCACTCCCAAAGGTCATCCTGACAAGCCAGCTCGATTGAACAGCCTCGGGCTCTCATTACTTTCTCGCTTTGAGCGCCTCGGTCACCTCGTCGACATGAACAAGTCCATTGTGATGTCTGAGGAGGCACTGCGTCTCACTCCCAGTGACCATCCTAACAAGCCAAATCGGTTGAACAACCTCGGGCTCTCATTGCTTCGTCGCTTTGAGCACCTCGATGACCTTGCAGACATCACCAGGTCTATTTCGCTGATGGAGGAGGCGGTGCATCTCACTCCCGATGACGATTCCGACAAGCCAGCTTGGCTGAGTCACCTCGGGGTCTCGTTACTGTGTCGGTTTGCGCGCCTCAGCGACATTGCGGACATTAACATGTCCCTTTTGATGCAAGAGGAGGCAGTGCGTCTCACTCCCAACGGACATCCAGACAAACCAACCTATTTAAACAACCTCGGAAACTCATTAACTCGTCGATTTCAGTACCTCGGTGACCTCGCGGACATCAACATGTCCATTTCGGTGTTTGAGGAGGCAGTGTCTCTCACTCCCAATGGCCACCCCGACAAGCCAGCTCGACTGAACAACCTCGGGTCCTCATTTTTGCGTCGTTTTGAGCGCCTCAGTGACCTCGCAGACATAACCAAGTCCATTTCGATGCTTGAGAAGGCACTGTGTCTCACTCCCAATGACCATCCTGACAAGCCTGCTTGGTTGAACAACCTCGGCAACGCATTTATGTACCACTTCAAGCATTCTCAAGATCCTTGTAGCCTCTCCGCTGCTACTTTGCACTTCTCAGTGGCCACTCGTGCCTCCACAGCTCCCACTCACAGCCGCTTCTACGCCGCTCGCAGATGGATGTTGTCTGCGCGTCTAGAAAGCAACGCCCAGGCTCTTCTAGATGCATGTACCACTGCCATCAACCTTCTTCCAGAATTGGCATGGCTTGGTTTCCCACTCCCAGAGCGCCACCGTGTGCTCTCTGAAGCTGCTGATGTAGCACGAGATGCAGCTGCGGCAGCACTCGAAGCTGGTTGTCCTGAAATGGCTGTTGAGTGGCTCGAGCAAGGACGTTCAATCGTCTGGACTCAATTCCTGCAGCTTCGCACTCCAGTCGATGAACTCCATGTCGAACATCCAACCCTTGCTGATCAGTTTCAGCAAATCTCTCAAGACTTAGAACATGCTAGTTTGCGTGACCGTGCCACATCCCACGGGCTGACGAAGGACTTGGTTGGTGACACTAGGTCGCTGGAGGAAGAAGTCCAGAGGCACCACAACCTTGCTCTCAGACGAGAAAAGCTCCTCACCGACATACGGTCCTTGCCGGGGTTTGACCGGTTCTTGCTCCCAGAGACAATCAAGCAACTCACTGCCTCGGTACATTCCGGACCGGTCGTCTACCTGAATGCCAGCAAACACCGATGCGATGCATTGATCATCATGCCGGAGTCGGGAAATGCTATTCCTGTCCCCCTTCCTGACATTAGCTATCGAGAGATGGAACACATGCAAACTGTACTTCGTTTATTGCTCAAGCAGAATCGCCTTATTATTTCCCGTGATGACATTTCTGCACTCATTCCCCCTGAAGAGAATCCCGACTCGCAGCAATCACTCAATTGGTGGTTGATGGAAGATAGCATCGAAACCATTGACCGAGCAGTCAGAGTTAAACCACAACGAGCTGCAGAATACACGCCCGACGACCTGTTCGAGCAGATTCTGGCCTACCTCTGGAGTAAAGTTGTACACCCGGTTTTAAACGTACTTGGCTATTCGGTACGTCATCTATGATCTACCTGGGATTCAAAGTTGACGCGTTCCAACTCACGTTTGCATGTTCTCAAACTCTGCAGTCTAGTTCTGCGAAAAAGGCCCGTATCTTTTGGTGTTCGACTGGACCTTTTGCTTTTCTCCCCATACATGCTGCCGGCCTCTATGGTACAGCCGAGGCGGGCGCAAAGCTTTCCGATTTTGCTATATCCTCCTACATACCAACTCTTAGTGCTCTTGCACCATCAACTCAGAATGGCCTGAATAGCCCGTCATCGAATATTCACCTTGTCGCTGTTCCTCAGCCACTAACAGATGGACTGAGTGGACTAGTGTCCGTCAAGGAAGAGATCGATCATATTATAACGTTGTCTGCCAGGTCCCCTTTCGTGACCCTCCAAGACTCTCATGGTACCATCGAGGATGTTGTCGAGAAGATGAAGAATGCTGACTGGGTTCATTTTGCATGTCATGGCGTGCAAGATCCTCACAGCCCGCTCGACAGTGGAGTTTGCCTCGCGGACAATCGTCGTTTGAAGCTCTCGGACATCGTCCGATTGTCGCGCCCTCAAGGTGGTCTTGCATTCCTTTCTGCTTGTCAGACGGCACAAGGAGACGAGAATCTGGCTGAAGAATCTGTGCATCTCGCTGCTGGGATGCTTCTTGCTGGTTACGGCAGTGTTATCGGGACGATGTGGGCAATAAGGGACCCTGACGCACCGAAGGTGGCGAAGGACGTGTACGAGTATCTGTTTCGCGATGGCAAGGTTCCCGACAGCAGAGAGGCGGCAGAAGCATTGCATTATGCTGTTGAGCATCTGCGTGACTCCGGCGCGTCTTTCTCCTCTTGGGTTCCTTTCATTCATGTTGGTAGATAATGTTCCGTTCAGCTTCCCTCTCCATATCCCCTCATTCGGGGATGACTATCTATTAGTACTGCATGTCGTCCTTTCCAGCTACTATTTAATTCGGTATATGAGCTCGTTCACTGTAATTGATATGTTAATGTTTCTAAGTATTATAATCAGAGGGTAGACCTACAGACATACTATGATGGAGTAGGTTGTCAAGCACGACCGTGACGAGATAGAAGAGGATGATGGCCTCGCTCGACCGTCGATGGAGGTCGAATTTGGGCTAGGATCCCTCCGAGAGGGAGGCGACGCCCGCAATAGTCTCGTTCAGGTG
>QGOI01003994.1:0-30253 GCA_003313885.1 Boletus sp. MG55
CGATTCAAAGCATACTTCTCGCATCCAGTCCGTGCAGCCCCCAGATAAGGACTCCTCCCCCCGCGCCTCTCCCCGGTGTGCCTCCTTCCCCTCCGTATACACGTTTGTATTGAAATCTCTCACAGTTCCAGCCTTCCGTCAGAGGCTCTCGAGGAATTTCTCTCCATCCTCCGTCCTGCCATCTTCCCACCGTCTTCCCCGGTCCTTCGTCCACGCAAGAATGGCACTCTCTCCCTTCCCGCCTTTGGTGTCGCTTACATGGCAAAGTCAAAGATAGACTCTTCCTTCACAAAGTCAGACCAATCCAATTTCAGCCTGCCTGAAGAAATAGACCCTCAAAGGCAAACTCCTACCTACTCCCCAGAACCTATCTCTGAACACCACCCCGGCAACTGGGATATCTTTAGCCCGGAGATCACCTCCAGATGGCACGCCCAAGTCCTGGGTGCGTATCCTTCTTCTATATATCCCCTATGGCCACTCACCATCCTGTATGTGTGCAGCGTCTCCCATCTCCCGCATGCACACTCGCAATCCTTTCCCCCGCCATGCCGCCCATGATATCACACTCTCCCCCATCCGCTCTTCCCCCACAATGGCTTCCACTCCCATATCTCCTGCTACCATCCCCCTTCCCGCTCCCTCCCCCGATGAAACCCTGGAGGTCTTCTGAGCATCAGCCTCCCCTTCTCCACTATGTGACACCCTCGCTATTCTTATAGGTCATGTCTGCAAGTCCACAGCCTATTTACGTACCCTGTTGACTCTCGCGGCAGCCGGACATCCTCGATCCATTTGCTATATTATAACCTTACATATCCGTTCTTTCTTCCTTTTCCTCCACACCGCTCGCTTTCCTTGTTTCCACATCCGTCCCCGTCTTCTCTCGTGATGCAACTTGCAATTCAAGTTTTCCGACGGAGAATATTGTCGGCATGAAATTAACTGTGTACTACTATATCAGCTTCTTGTTCATAAACTGATCCTGTATCAGCACCCGGTAGTAATGACTTTGTTCAATATACATTAGGTACCTGGCCATATATCATATTTCCAATCATAGTTAGACCAGGTCGCTATCAGTCCGATCAAGTATTACCAGATGCCCATCCCTGTAGGTCATCTCCGTCATCTCTATGGGGTTAGCCTCAACCTTTACGGATGTAATGGGTCCTTTGCCTGCCCGCCCACTCCCGCTGTGAGGTAAACGGCTGCTCCAACGTCATCGATGTAGAAGCAGTCCTCCAAGCGAATCCCGACCTAACGCAAGGTGGAATAGTTCAGGTCAAGCAGAACACGATGTCTCGTGACGCCGCCTTACCTTCCCCTTGATGTAAACTCCTGGCTCGTTGGAAAACGTGTGTCCAGTACGGATAATAGCATCCGATCCTCCCCTGAGGTAGGGCGCTTCATGATCTTCTAGACCGATCCCTGTGGGCGTAATCAGGTAAATCAAGGGTTCAGGCTACCACACTAGGTCACCATGTCCCAATCTGTGGGTAAAATAGGGGCCAAGCCCACGCCCATTTAGTTCTGTGCGAGCGGCCTTGTCCACCTCTGCCGTGATCATACCTGCCCTGGCAGTGCGCAAGGCGGTGGTTTGAGCGGCGTGGACATCCCACCACATTCGAGAGTGGTCTTCAGGTATCTGACTCTCTTCGAGCTGGAACGTCTGCCACACAGATCAGTCAACTGTACGTGGCAAAGTAACACAACCTGACCCTCGTGACATCGCTGTGGTACCCAAACAATACGCCTCCAGTGTCGATTAGAATCAGATCAGAGGCACCTAGCATACGGTCGGTCCCCGTGCCATGAGGGAGTGCGGCATTCTCTTTGGTCTCAGAGTCAGATCGAGACGGTGCGAAGCGACACACGACGCACCCCCAAACAGCACCAATGTCCATCTCTCAGTCAACCCAGCAACTATCAATGCCTCGTCGACCATCTGGATCACCTCAGACTCACGCATACCGATGCGCATCTGTGTCTGAACGGCGCGGATCGCGAGGACGGTTACCTTCCCAGGGGTAAACTATCCACAGGACATCGCCACCACACAGGACGTACCTCGTTCGCGCATTTGAGGAGCGCAATCTCTGAAGGCGACTTGCGTTCGCGTAAAGAAGTGATTTCCAGTGGGGCCGAAAGCACGCTGAGCCCAGGTGCCGCCTTTTCGAACCCATCGACGATGAAATGACGGGTCATCCCGTCGACGTAGATGGGTCCTTTGCTGGCCGTGGGGAGTGCCTCCACTGCGACAGCATACGGGTCATCGTCTTCCTGCCATGCCACGTACGTGACGTCCACGCCAGGAACGTTCAGCAGCTTCGCACGATCTGCTTCAAAGGCGGGTGTCAAGATCGTGACTTGCGCCGCCACATCTCCCTGGTCGACGAGGGGAGTGACGATGAGCAGGAGAGGCCGTTCAGAGAGACCCCATGATGCATCGGAGATGTTGCCAAAGAACGACGCGCTGGCCCCTGGTTCGGCGATGTAGGCAGACCCATTCAGCGCATGGAGAGCGTGAGCGAGGCGGCGCTGCCGCTCGAGGAATTCCGTCTCATGTATCGGTTGTGCATCCTTGCAGTGCGTTGCGAGTCCCTCCCAGGGATCATTATAAATGAGGGAGGTGATGGAAAACCGGAAAGGGAGGAAGGGCGCGGACAAGAAGAGGACAATGGTGATTAAAACCAGAACCTGTCGGTTAAGAAGTTCAAATCAATATGTACGCCACACGGAGATGCATGCGAGCATTGGATATAATTGACATGATGTCAATCACATACTTACAAGCTTTACGGGGAGAATAGCAGTGCCATGATATTTGCTGGCGGTAGCGACGAAGGCTTCTGATTTGCCCATCTAACTGAGGGTGTCGGAAACGAGGAGAAGAGACGGTAGAAGCACTGCCCTCCTGACTCGCTTGGCACTGGTGTCTGCTGGCTCGGCTTCTTTTTTTCCACGCGACACCCTCGTTCAAGCACTTCACGATGAGCGAAGCTGACACCGAAACGCTGATCGCAATGGTGACAAGCCTACTTACAGTTCCACATCCTGGACAGGACGTTATACTTGACATTCTCGTGCAGTGCAGCGGTGATGTTCAGGCAGCCGCCGCATTCATCGACGCAAAACATAACAGCTCCAAGACCACCAACGCCAGAAAGGCTCCTTCATCAGATTTGAGCAACTGGTTGATGTCACCTCATCCAACGCCTTCGAGCTCTAAACCGCCTAGTCTTAAAAAGCGGGCCACGGAACAACCCGATCCTGGGGCAAGCCCGCTTGCAATCAAAGACACCACCCATATTCCTGGCAGTTCTCCTAGAAAGCCTTCAGTAGATCTTATGCGCGTGCTCCGTCCACCACCACCCTCGAAGCAATCGGTACCACGGCTGCCTCCTCTTACGCTCACCAACGCGTCCATGGTAGCACAGCACACCCCGTGTACCTTGCATCTTTCCGTTCTTCCTCCAGAGCTTGCGTGCGAACTATTCCATACTATGATGGACTTATCACGATCATGGAAACGGAATAAATGGTGGCTCTTTGATCGTATCGTTGAAAGCCCTCATCGAACGTCATTCTTTGTTCGAAGAACCAACGGCGTGGATGACAACGAATCATGGCAGGAGGCTGCACAATACTGGTAACTTTAGTCTTGCAACGCTCTGAGGTAACAATGCTGACTGGGTATATATGAGGTATAATGGGCGGCCGACAGAACCCCCAGAATTCTTCCCAGAGCACATGGAGAAAGTTTGCAAATACGTCGAGAACATTGTCAATGACGAGATGCAGAAACGTGAGAGACTTACGTTTGAGTGGACGGGCCATCCTGGCGCAGATGGGCAGCTATGGCATGCGAATGTTGCGGCATCAAACTGTTATGAGGGTGCACAAGAGAGCGTCGGGTTTCATTCAGATCAGCTTACCTACCTTGGCCCATACCCCACCATCGCATCGTTGAGTCTTGGCAAGTTTATTTTATTTGCTCTGAGGTTGAGTTTGAAGGTGATGTTTTTTTTATTGTAAAGGGACAACACGAATTTTTCGCCTACGAGAAGTCATTCCTTCTGATGAAATCGGAAGCCGTTGCGCTAGGACGTTTAATATCCCCTTGCCTCACAACTCTGTACGTTGAGCTGTATGTCCGATAAATCATCCCGTAACAGCCGACCTTATTTCCAGTTAACAATAATGCACGCAAAGTGTCAAGAGTCATTTAAGCACTCGATTCCTCCGCAGCCTACTCTTGATTTGTATCGGCCTCTTTACCCTCATCCGGCTAGACCATCCTCCGACCCCGAACCTTCTAATTACCGCATTAATATCACCTTCCGATTTTACCGTCCTGATTTTCAACCAAAGAGTATACCACGGTGCAAGTGCGGCGTCCCGACGATCCTTCGTTCTGATATGAAAAACAGGCATGATGGCAAAACAGATCGATACTGGTGGGTTTGCTATGCTGGTGCGCAGAATGATGGCAAGGGCTGTGACTTCTGGCGGGTCATGGATATGCAGGCTGAAAAAAGGGGTTCTGCTTTTGCCGGTCCCGGTCAGGTGAAGTAAGGGGGGGATGATCCAGGCGCTTCAGGTGACCCATCGACAAGTAGGTGTTCTCACTCCGGTCAATCGAGTCATCGATGCCGACACAGCCTAAAGTATAGGAGGTATTCTATGGGGTCAAGAGCCATGTAACATGCGAGTGGAGCACATGCGGGAAATGGATGACGTTCAGGTTTGTGTACAGGTCCGGCGTTGGCTGGCGCAAGGCGTCCCTCCGCACTTTGTTTGCCAGACTATCCCTTTTCAAGTGGTGGATTCAAAGCTGCGCGTTGTATTCAGTACAGAGTGCCGAAACAACGTGGCGTTTTGTTCAAGTTATTTGCGTGATCCCCGACATGGCATGATCAATTAACCTCGCTTCAGACTTCTTCCTCACTTTCATTATCACTCGATCGATCCGGTGGTACGGTGACAAGCTCCATCAACAGCACATAGCCCTACATGAAATTTATTCTGCGGAATGGAAGTTCATGGAATTGGTGAATTGTGCGGAGCCTATCATTTCATTCATACCTCTTGATCGGGTTCGCCCGCAGGCTCTGTCCTTGGTGGGGACACCCGCGAACCTTAGGGGCAGATTATCTCCGCACTACAGCGGGCAAGTTACGAGGCTGGTATGTATGGTTAGTCTCGGTCTTTGTTAGTTCTACTAAATCCCGACCAACCCTCACCTTTGCAAGATATGATGCCGGCTTTAACAGCATATTTTGATCACCCGTCACGGTATCCTACTATAGGGTCCAGCATGCATCATTTCAGGGTGTCCATGCAATATGTTGTGTTATTATTCTCGTGCATTCGAATTATCCTCTAAGAATCGGGTCCAGCTTCTTTTATGTTTACAAGGCGGCTACTAATACAGTCGCATTGGACTCATTGTCTCAGGTCGGCGGAATCCAACCGACTTCTGACTGACCACGCCTCAGACTAAACCATTTTGAGCTTTATCAAATTCCCTTAGAGAATCTTTGCGGTTGCTTCCATGAATGTTCTCAGTTCCCCGTGTGTATCACCCTTTTCTTCATCACTCCCACACCTGTCGGGCTGCACGAGGGCCTCCGATTGAACTGATTTTTCAGTTCCTGTACGTATCGGGATACGGTGTCCACGATAAACTTCCGTCGGGCGTCGGCCCATCCTCCCCCTTAGTCACATTATTATAACCGGTTGGCCGTTGAGGGGCGTGAGCTCTAGACTGGCCGCCACTGGCTCGCTATGGCTTAGAGGTACCGAGGAGCGCTTTCAGAGTTATCCTAGCGTGTCACGAACATCGGATTCGACGGCCCGGGTCACACTGGCAGAATGAAGCGGGAGATTTCGCGTACCTCGCGCGTGCATATGGAGCTGGAACCTAAGACGACGAAAGGGGAGAGCGTAACGCCATCCTTCGAGATGCGCACGGACGGACCAAGCGCGTCAAGTCCTCGGCTGCAATGTCGAACTTGACGATAGCATTAGCAATCACTAAAGTGAATAGGTCACGTGCAATTTCATTCCCGACCACCCCCGCGGAAAGTTCGCGACTCGGTCACTTTGCAAGTTCTTCAACCACTCTATAACGACACCGACTCCGCGCAAGCCATGTCACACTTTGCATTCCGGTCCACCTCGTCATACGCTCTCGGTACGATTGTAAGCCTTGCAACGTTGTCCAGGGGGCGGACGCGCTAACTCTAAATCGACTAGTGGTTTAAACGGTGGGGACCCACCCTCAGTATTTGGGGCGTTGGTGTAGGAACTGCGGCGCTGTTTGTATGTGTCGGGAATATCTGAATTCGCACCCAAGTCTCAGGGCCTTTTCATTTTGCAGCTATTGTCCGTGACGCCCGTTGTCAAGAATGGCCTTCTTGTCAAAGTGCCACTGGTAAGCTCTACTTTGTTTCTGCCGCATTCAGGCTAGCTCGAACGCCATGACCAGCTTGGGAGCTATTACGAAGATAAGACCCTTGCGTCGGACAAGCCTTTCTGATTTCATAGATTTCTAAACCCGCACCGAATCGCTCCACAATACCACATTGCCATTGCTGGCATAGTTAGAGAAACTGCGGTTACGATAGATTAAACCATAGTCATGGTCGTCACAATTTCGCTCCACCCGAGTACCCTTCTGCGATGTCGGTGCATAAGTCAATCCCTAGATACTCTCCCAGCTGTTTGACAGCTTCTAGCGTGCCACCAATGGGAACATCTGATGCAGTCATATTAGTACTGGAATATTGGCTTAGAAGGAAGTCGAGATCCCAGTTATGTCGGTTGACATGATGGGAGTGATTCTACGCACGTATCGTTACCATTCCAAGTTGCTTGGCTGTCTTGAGGTTCCTGACTCGGTATGTAGTGTAGCAAGGACTCGTGGTGGCGGATGAAAACTTACATCCCAATGTCGTCTAAGAAAATGACTTGCTCTGGATTGACGCCACTTTCTTTACAGGCATGTAGATAAAACTGCGCTTCGGGCTTTCTACAGGGTGGCGTTGAATTGTTTAGATATTGTGAAGCTGACTGACGGGGCTCACCGTAAGCCTACTGCACTGGAATCGTAAAAGTGATCGAATAATTCGCGTAAATGGTTCGGTATAGGTCCGTCTTGCCATCCCAAGAATTCTAGCTCTGCCTCGGGAATTTCCCGCGGCGGTGACTCGCCCGCGCCATGGTGTGCTCCAAAGTTATTCGTCAGCGCAATAATTTGCCATCGACCCGCGGCTGCAATGTTGTTCGTGACTGAGCGCTGAGCAGAAAACCATGCGGCATGTGAGTTACCTCGGAGGTTTCCGATCGCAGTAAGCATATGGGCGTCGTAAGACGCTGCTGATTGCATCATGCGTCCAAAAAGCTAGCATATCTCAGTTCGGCAAGGTACTCGTCCTCATGAATCGGGATTCGGGACTCACATCACGGCCGTCGATTTGAAGCTGTTCCGGAAGCTTGGGACATACTGGGGTGACGAGAAGCACCGGAGTTCGGGTACTGCTGAATTCCACATACCCGTTCGTTTTCTTCTGCAGTACTCCGCGTACCAAATATTTCCATTTGTGGTGTCTGACAAGTCGCGACCAAATTCCGTGTAGAAATCAAGCAGGGGTAGCTCTCCCCGTTCAAACCTTTGCCAAGCACCAGACGAACCACGGGATGTTCTGAATATGATGAAGATTGGTGGGCCGTGTGAGAGGGCGGTACTCACATGGATGCATTCAGATAGTGGGGCGGCAAGTTTTTTTCTGTCTCGTAGTCTGCAATTGCGACGAACGGGCTCCGAAGTACAACACCGCCAATCTATGGCGGCCGCGTGTGAGGTGACGGCAGACGATCCGGCGTGATATCAGTGAGAATGGCCGAGTGCAAGGCGGGCGGCAGCACTCACATCGAACATGACAGCCTTAACGTGAGGGAGATACATTACTACGTGATACCGTGACCGGCGGGATCGTATGGAGCAGAATCACTGAGAGCGCGTTGCAAATTCGGGTTGCCGACCTCGTGACAAAGCGATCAAGTTGCCGCCGGCAAGCTACTCGTGGAAGGACATTGACCGTAACACACGTTGACTATGGTCCGGTTGGGACAATGTAGCACTTTGAATGGGTGAGCGAGAGTAATCCTGCTGCTGCACACCCGCTATCAACTGTAGTTAAACCTCCGCCAAGTCAAGAGGGACTTGCGGTATATGATCATGGAAAAAAATGATCGATTCATACAGCCGCGGAGCTTGAATACTTCAAAACTCCTTCGAGAGTCGCCTTGGCTTGCAATCAGCAACAACATACTCGCAACAAACAACGTGGAAAATGGCCAATCCACGTCAACGTCGCAAGGCCAAGTCTTCTACTCACAAGGCCATCTCGCATTCCAAAAAAGCCAAGCAGCTCCAAAAGAAGATGCCAGGTAAACGCGTTAACAAGTTACCTTTACTGCCGCCAACTGTAGTGCCGTACGTATAGAAACTGAACAAAAGAATTTTTGCAGCAATTTGCGGGCCGAAAGCTTTGCAAGACGCATGGGACCCGTCTAAAACTCTGCGCCAAAAGTGAGTTTGCCGTTCCACATCGTCTGACATAAAGTACATTATGGAAGAGAGACCGACGAATGTTTTTTTCGCAGTTACCTAGCCTTGGGACTTCAGCACGACCTTAACCCCATCTCATCCGGCGGCTCCGAAGTCAATTTAATTCGCACCACTGATCAAATTAACACCAGTCAACCGCCCCCTACTGCTTCGTCTTCCAGAATTGATGACGCCCAATCCTCTGTTTCTGAAGGACCTACCGTCACTCCTGCACTCCCAAAGGGCTTCGGACGAATAATTCGAGACTCGTCTGGAAGTGTCGTCCGCGTGGAATTACCGAATGATGAAGAAGTGGGACATGCTTCGAAACGAGAACTGCTGATCGACATTCCAGTGATGACAATGGAATCAGAATTGCGGATATGGGCTGATGATTGTCCTGAAACGTGGCGGGGAGGTGGTTCGGGAAGCATGCAGGATATCATTGTTCAAGGTCAGCTTTCGATCTGCATCTGACCTCGCTCGACTGGTATTTTTGCGGGTTAGAGTGTCACCAAGAGGTTGGCACCACGAACTCGTAGCGTTCCTCTTTTCACTTGGAAACGTGCTTCAATCACTCACCCATGGTCCCGTAGACTTAGAGAACCTCGCAGCTTCAGCAACTGCACATCAGCGCCATACGTCTTTGGGGGAGAGATTATATCTACAACGTCTCATCAAGAAGTATGGCGATGACCTCCACAAAATGGCTCGTGATTGTCAATTCAATCCTGAACAACGAACAGCCAACGAATTGAAAAGGGCTTTCGCAAAAGCTGGTGGTGTTGGGGTGCTGTGCAAGGGGACGGTTGCAGGAGTTACCGAATAGCGGATAGCCTGGACCATTAATATTTGTGCTATGGATGTGCGGCATCCTCGGTCTGCCGGACCGTCTCCACTTTGGGGAAAATTGCGTGACAGGGTGACCACTTGATGCCATGTCACGCCGGGACTTCATATTCAGCTAAACCTGTGCTCGGAAATGACACAACCCTCGGAAGCTTTTTAGCTTCTGTCAGATCTATTGGATCTGAAAGGCAATAAAGCTCTTTCTTTCTTGGCTCGTCTTCCAATGACGGAATTTTTTTGTCTGTTGTACTACTTATCAGACTGACTAGCGGGATGGTGAGAGGCGAGCGCCTGATTGACAGAAAGACGGTGTCAAAACGTGATGCCATTGCTGACCTGCTAGATTTTTTTCGTAATGACATACACTCTCACGGCAGATTCCGATGAACAAAACTTTGTTGAAAAAAATATAACAATGTATTTCGAAATCGAATCGATGACTCAACCGAGTTCGCAGGGAGATCATGTCGGCTGCGAGAAATATGAGATCTTACACATGGGGTCCTTTAGCTTGCTATCCCTGGAACATGCATGGATAGAAGAAAAAAACAATGAAAACAATGACTGAATTACTCATATGCTTGTGGTAGGTTGTATCATATCGACAGATCTACAATCTAGGCGATGCCGACTGACTCTACTAGTGGGCTCCGGTACCAGTTGACGGCAGCCTAAACCTGCAATCAGGCTGGGTTTAGTATGACATTTCCGGATGGGCCCAATGAATTTGAACTTGCTCCATACCTCACCTGTCATACGCCCTGCCATGAGAAGCCAATGCTTCGTGGGTTCACACTTCATCGCGGCGGGACGCTCACCTGCCACTGGCAGTGCCGGACTTGGAAGCATGCGCCTCACCGGGTAACGGCTACCAGTTTTCCCATTGGTGGAGAAAAGTTCGACACTGGTATTGCCCAGCCATGCAGCGATCACCAGGTACCGCGGCATGGGCAAAAAAATCATTGGTGTGTAGCGTTGGCGAGCAATGCTGAGTAGAAGCCTTCAAGGAAGTCATCTTGACGAGTTGAGTCTGGCAGACAATAGGTTGTGTGACAAAATATGCTCGATTAGGCTTAGATCCGGTGCTAGAATGGGATCAAAGCCTGACCCCAATTGCGTGGATGCCCGACTTCGACTTACGACATCCGCTTTTCCCGTGTCTTTTAACCGTGCCGAATCGAGCCAATTATTCTCAGTTTGGGCTGTGTAAAACACATCGAATTTCCGGAGATCAACGTTGACGATTCATGATGTTGTCACGTCCTCAAGTCCGCACCACTTTAAAACAAGCCCCACTCGGCTTGTTATCCGATCGAGTCCATCAAAGCTCAGCGCTTATACTCACGTCGAGCCTACTATCACTGCGACCCCATCCCCTACATGTCTCGCAGACCCTCATCTTCCCAACCGCGTAGCGCGTCGTCCGCTAGTGTTCCTTATTCGCAACGAATCCCAGGCCAGCCCAAGTCCTCAAGACAACAGTTCTCGGCATGCGGGGCATGCCGCATGAGAAGGTTGGGGATCACGATCCTACTTTTGATACTTAACTGAGGATAATGCCACAGGGTGCGCTGCGATCTCAAAGACTTTTACTCCACGGCAACGGCCAGCGAGCCACCCTCGTGCTCCAACTGCAGAGAGCGCGGCATCAGATGCGTGTAAGCCTCCTGCTTCGTTCGTCCCATATCCCCGCTCATCGTTATTTAGGGATGAGTTCGCAGAAGTCAAAGCTGTCAAGTTACTTAGACGGGGAAGACGACTTCAGCAGGTCGAGTAAGTTCTTATCATGGTATCTGTACTTCTAGTGAAGTAGAGCCCTAATTTTACAGAGCTGTCTATGGAAAGGTGGCAAATGATGTCTCAGCCATGCCACCTGTCTCACAAGATCCCACATCCGCATTTTCCGTGACGATCGCCACCACCGGGCACAGCCGTATTCCACAAATGCAACTCGCCTTTCTCAGGTCTTCATTCTTCCGGAGATTTTGTGTCCAGCGTCAGTATCTAATTGTTTACATGGTTCAATCAGCTGACTTCTTGCAGGCCCTGTCATTGAACCGGGTGAATTTGCTTCCAGATACATTGCTCATGTTGAAGGGACTGCCCCACTCAATATCGAAGGGAAAATGCTCGCGATGGTACTGGTTACCTGGGCCGCGTCTTTTGGTATAAATCAGTTTGGCGAGGAGGATACTGAAGACGGCCCATCAGAGAGCCACAGCAACTCGCATATTAGCCTTGATGGTGATAATCTTTCCAGTCGTAAGCGACGTGCGAGGATGCTCCGCACGGAGGCTATGACCAGAGAAATACTCACACTAGTGGATCTTCACGGATTATTACGGCGTCCATCTTGGGACGGCGTCAGAGTTCTCTTGCTCCTCATCCCATTAACTTACGGTCAGTCTGTCGCTATTGTTTGGTGACAGGTTATTCATCGAACCCAATAGGCATCCAGAGTCCCATAGAACGTTTGGTGAGCGTCCCTCGAATTGCCCAGTTTTCGGTGCATTGACTCTTCGCTAGACCACTTATGAAGCAACCCTATCTCAAGTTCACTCATTGTGCAACCTCGACAATGCTCCGTCCGTCAACAGTGGCCTAGGACCATATTGTGACGTACTTGTACGCTCTCGGATATTCTGGTATACCTTTACACACGAAGGCATTACCACGGGACTACATGGTGGCCGCCTTTTACTGTATGTCATCAATAACTCGCTTCTTATGTGATTTTTGAATTCACTGTTGCAGGCATGATGACGATCTCGTTGCGTTCCAGAACAATCTTCCCCCTCAGTATTGTGCATCAGCCGCCCACAGCATCTCTCCCTTAACGGATTCATCTCGCTCTTCGTCGACGTCTAGTTCACCTGTTACGCCAAACTTCCCCTTTAACACCCCTCTAGAACCTAGTCACCCACGAGCCGCCTTAGCCTATCTGGTGACGACGCGATACTTCTCGCTGACCCTGGCTGTGTCCCAGGCTTGTCGCGCCATACATTCTACGTTGACGGGTCCTTCTGCCCATCGGCGGACTGAATCCGGTATCACCCTACGCAACGAAGCGGTCGCAGAAATCTGGGACAACCTTGAATGTTGTTGGGACGACTTTGAAGCCTTGCGTCGCAATCCTTCTGGTGTTGGCGCTGCTGGGGGTGACCTTATCCGAGGCGAAGATGTCGAACGTTTCGTCAGTGGTTGGCAGCTCTTCATCTTCGGATGTCTCAACATCATTCGTGAAGCACTTCCCAATCACACCAAAAATAACAATGCAACCCCCATCGAGCAGGCCGCTACGGCCACCCTCCATGTCTCCGCCGTACGGCGGTGTCAAAGATTACTCCCTCGAGTTATTGAAATGTTACAACGTCACCTGAAGGTGCCTTCAAACTTCTTCGCATACGACGCCGGTTTAATTCGCGATGGATGTTTCTTCGCTGGCTTGCTCCTCGCGCAAAGCGATAAGTTTGATGCAACGAGGGATACAATTGGATGGGATACCGATTGGGAAGAGGGTGTGACGGCCTGCTTGCAAGCTCTTGGCGAGGTCCGGTGGGCATATTCCTGCAGCCATGAACAAGAAAAGACTTTGAAAACCGAATGGGAGGCTCGTATCGAGCGCGACAGTAGCCAACGAAGGGTCCAGCAACCACCGACGTCCTTCCCTCTTAAACAAAGTCCCGGCCACTCCCCCTGCTTGAATGACGACACACCTCTCCCTTACTCGACCTCTCCAAATTCGAAACCACGAACTCTCTCCCTGCTCTCCGCGGCTGGACAAGTTCGTCCCCACCTGCCCCCTTTGTCGGTTTCCTTCCCGCGAGACGACAGTGGACCAGACACCGTGTTAACTGATGACGGTAGCGGTAGCTGGGAGGCATACACCCCACCAACGACCTCCGGTTCCATGGCAGGAGCCGTTGTGACCCATCGTAGCTTTTCACCAAGTTCTTCACCTCACCATCTAACCATGGCATCGATACATGGTACTGTGAAGATCAAAGCACCAATATTCGGGGACGACGACGACGTAGATCAATTCTCATTTTCTATCGCGGGTACACCTGATTCCCGGAGTTCGGTGGAATCTGGGGCTCCAGCTCGGTGGACGCCATTCAGTAACAATTATCTCGACCCCCGCGTCATGCTCACTACTCCAGATGTTGTCTTGGGGTGCGACGATGGATTCTCCCCACTTGGCTCCACCCGTCGGACATATTTTTCCTAAAACCACTCAACTCTTGATGCGTTTGCTCCCTTGACTTACCAATCCCGCGTTGCAAAAACTCGTGCTATGTGCGCCACCGATATGGGACTTTTACATTGTGGAATTAGATGTACTTCAATATCCCCTAGATTAGAGATACCCCTTCAAGTTATGTTTGGTCAGATGTAAAGAATCCCACATGATCAAAAACAAACAAACAAACCACAACGTTGGGTGTGTATACGTGATCGACCGGTTTGGAAATCCTGTCATTTTGGAATTCCAGAAACGACTTCCTTATTCCATGTCGACTAGTGATATGAATCCCGCCCTGCTTTGTGATCAAATAGACACGGTGAGAATCCGTGAGATCACGCTTGACAGCAGAGGGGCGCAATGTCTTCAACACAATAAACCCTTCATGGAGAAATGTCATATAGCTTATCGTGCCGTAGCAAGGTCTGGCCGGGTGTTGTTTATCTTAGGCACGTGAAAAAGCATCAAGGTACGAGGACATGCTGCAGGCTAGTTTAACCTGAAGTCGATGGGGCATTTACGTGGACAATTGATGGAAAAGACAGCGTGACATGACGACCACATGGATCGATAAGAACTGTCCGAGCTGGCGTTGATAATGCGTGGTTTTCTGCGATCCGTCGGACAGGAAATTTGAGTGCTGATCACCACAATTAAAACCCGCATCAAGCGCCTGTATGAGGTAAAGTTGGAAGAAGAGAAGCAGTAAGATTCTAAGAAGCCCGCCGCTCCCTTGACTTCCAAATCTGACCAAACGAAGTTGATGCTGACGTTGAAGGGTGCAAGGACTTGCGGCCGCGAGACATATCAGTGCAAAAAGCACCGGGGGTGACGGTAAACACCCTGAGATGTTTTTTTTTGTTTTACTCAATCCTCCTTGCCTTCCTTGCCTGTCGATCAATTCAATCCTGAGGGCGCAACTCATCCGTGTGGACTCGCGATAGCCGCAAAGAAGGGCGCTGGCGCTTCTTAGATCCGAGGACTCTATGCGGAAAATATACCCCCTTTTCTCATGCCAGCGCCAAGTCGAGAATATTCCCATCGCTTGAGTGCTCACTCTAAGAAAAGCAAGTGGTTCGAGTACCAACATCTTTTACATTTTCCCGATCGGCGGTTTGGGTCGACGAGTTGAAGGACTGATATTTAGAATGTCACCTTCAGAATCATACGTGGCTCGTTCGATTGTCTACTCAGGCGTGCAAGGACATTATTTGGATAAAAGGAAAGAAAGGCAAGGAGCTAAACTGCGTGCCAACAGCCTCTCAGACCATGTGTTCAAGGTCCGAGGGGTAGCCTAGTACCGTGGGTCGTATTTTCGTATTATAGTTAGACCAGGGCATTGGAGTTGGATATGATGAGTCCAGCATTCAACTGACCTGATAACGGTTTGCGCTATGTCAGGAATGTTATCGTGCTCTTGAACAGGCGGCCACCTTCGAACACTGATAGCCTTGTTGACAGGTTGCGGTTCCGTCCACAATAGCTATTGCTATGAGACGGCGGCATGTCCTGCGAGCGTGAGTCCTGGAGTTGTCAAGGACGCGCAGTAGCACGTGGGGGTGCTTGCGGTTCTCCTGGACAATGATCTTCCGTGAACGTTCCGGCAAATGATCCACCCGATACCCTATGCTGTTTATAGGGCATACCTATGCACGAGGTTGCGTCTCGTCAGCTATGCGGCCTGTTTCGTTCATCAATGGGATACATTATCAAAAATAATTTATCCAGGAGTGCAACTGTGTTTAGGCAAATAACGGCCAGATCGTCCACCTTACCTGGATACAAGGGGCGGGGGAGATGGTTAGGCTTCCCCCCGAGCTCCTTCCTGTCAGGATTCCCGGGACAATGACATCAGACGAATAGGGGCGGGCAAAACCAAGATTCCCTCACTGATCAGATCTAGCGCGCCTGAATTTCTTACATAGTTGAGGGCAGGAGAATTCGTTGGATCAGCATAAAAGTTATTGGGACTGGATTACTGAGGGCGGCTTATAGGGGATCGTGAAGTTGTGAACCAACGCGGAGACTGCTGACAAAAATGGAAATTTTACATAATCGGAGGCTTAGGCCCTCCAAATCTCCTCGACTTTGGGTCGGGCGACTTTTTATGTGGGGTGCACATCCAGCATCTCAACGCAAGTCCTTCATAGTGCCCAGTCGGTCACCGCTTGAACATGGCTCGCAGTAAACGTAGAACAACGCGTTCAAATCCTCAAAAATCTCGCGAACTCAGCCCGCAACTGGAACCGCTCTCTCCGTTGTCAGCGAGGTCATCTCTGACACCGGTACCTGCCCACGACGAGCAACCGGGACCACTAGAGCAAGCCCCGGAAGAAGCACACGAACTGGTACAAGAAACCCCTGTACAGCCTGTGCCAACGGCGCCAGAGGAAGACCCCTGCCCCGCGTGTAAAGACCTTCCTGCTGATTCGCAGTCGACAGTCTCCAAGGAAAGCTGGATAAGATGTGACGCTTGTAAGAGCTGGTATCACTGGGTGTGCGCGGGGAATGGCGCGGACGTCGACACAATCGACAAATGGCAAGTCTATGCTAAAGCTATTATCAGAACGGCCGTTATAATGTGTATGTGTGACGCATACAAATAGGTACTGCAAATCATGCGTCCTCGAGAAACCTTCTCGGACGATCACGTTCAAGCCACCAGCCCGTAAATCGGCACGCAAACGTGCGCAGCCCGACTACGCCAACCTGAACGCGGGTGTGGAAGCCGACCCGAGTAGATGGTTGCGTGTCATCCAGTCGAAACCAATCAAGGATGATGAGTTTAGGCGGATGAAGGGGTCAGACGTCGGCCTCGAGTGGCTGGAGAACGACGAAAATGCAATGAAGGAGCCTATCGTTATCGAGGACCCAGAGGGGCTTGGGATGAAAATGCCGGATGCCAACTTCACGGTATCGGACGTGGCGGATATTGTGGGGCATGAGACCCCCGTGGAAGTCATAGGTATGATCATTGATTTAACGCACGTTGAATGCCAATGCGCTTTTCGCAGATGTCGCAACTCAGTCAAACACTCCGGGCTGGACCCTTGGGAAATGGGCGGAGTACTACAACAAGGATCCAGTCTCGGCCAGAGACAAAGTGCGGAACGTAATTTCACTTGAAATATCGGGAACGTCGCTCGCGGATCAAGTATTACCACCGCGACTAGTCCGCGAATTGGATTGGGTAGATAAATTCTGGCCAAGTACGCGAAGAGGGAAGGGACATGCATATCCCAAGGTTCAACTGTATTGCTTGATGGGTGTCGCATCCGCCTGGACGGCAAGTTTTAGTATTTCATCTCCAGGGCCACGAGTGCTGAATCCCATGTAGGACTGGCATGTCGACTTCGCTGGCTCGTCAGTGTATTATCACATCCTTAAGGGAAGCAAGGTAGGCATTTCCATTAAACTCTTCGTGCCATCTTCCTAATCTCGCACAAAGGTCTTTTACTTCATTCGTCCCACCCCTGCGAATTTGGCTGCATACGAGCGATGGTCCGGGACAGAACTACAATCGACTATATGGCTAGGTGATATGGTCGACGAGGTTGTCAAAGTCACCCTTCATCCGGGGAACACTATGATCATCCCCACCGGCTGGATACATGCTGTCGTAAGCTTAGTTCCTTCCATCAGTTTGCACTATTACAACAAAATTTCCAGCACACACCCATGGATTCACTTGTATTTGGGGGTAACTTTTTGCACTCATACAACGTCGGTACGCGTGAGTGTGAGACGCCATATCTATATTGCATAAAATCTTACTCGGACGACAGAACTCAAAGTGATCGAAATTGAGAAAGCTACACGGGTCCCAAAAAAATTTCGTTTCCCTTACTTCACAAAGTATCAAAATTTATCCTATTTGTTCGATACCATGGCTAACACTTGCTCATCTCAGACTGTCCTGGTACGTGGCCGACAAATATCTCCGCGATCTCAGAGCCAAAGAAGAATTCTCGCCTCGAGTTCTGGAATCACTAGAGGCCCTATGCTCGTACCTTGTCTTGGAAGTACGAACCATGGAGCGTGGAAGTGAAGCAGCCAAACGAGATGCAAAAGAACACGTCCCTACAGATAGAATCAAAGACGCATCAGCGCTCGCGAGAGAGCTCAGGTGGCGTGTCAGGCTGGCGGCGGGGACAACAAGCGACGACGAGGAGCACGGAAGGCCGATTAAGAGGGCGTTGACGAATGGGAACGCAAATGTGAACGGATTCAAGAGGAAACGGTCGCCCATCGAGATGCAGGGTTCGGAAACAAGCACCACACTGGGACGGGTGCAGTTTAGGAATTTCCAGCCGAAGGGGTGGGATGTGGTTGAGGATCTGCCGAAAGAAGAGGGGACACAAACTATGCAAGCCACATACCCCGAAGAGGTCGGATGGCAGCAGCGATGGATCAAGTGGGACGATCGAACACTAGGGGAGGATACAGGACGGCAGGCATCGGTGGACCGAAAGCGAGAGATTACTATCAAGGTTCGGAAGACCGACGGAGGGCTGGAACGACAACGGGTTGAGCGAGTATTTGAGAAGTGGGAGTGGCCTGGAGTTAACGACAAGGGTGCAGCGGAGCGGCCTGGGGATGTCGAGATGAAACTGGCAGACGATGCCAGTGATCCATCGCGTCAAGCGGATGTTGATCCACACATCGAGGACCAGAAGGAGGAGCCAGAGGAGCCGCCGGCCAAGGATGCACAGGAGGGTCAGTCGGACGCGATGGTGGTCGTATGATAGATTGATTCGTTGAAGTTTTTTATTATTTCGCGTACTACTAGTAACTTATGTTAGGTGTGGGAATCTGCGGGAGGTTGCCTCAGCCAAGTGTTCTTCGTGAATCCGCATTGTCCCAGCTTCTCTTCAAGTGTTCATCTTCCAGTGAAACTGACATTCATCTCCTTCACAGTTCAGCTCACTTGCAAGTCGAGTCCACATCGTGCTGAGGCCCCAACATCGCTCACACAATGTCGGGTCTCGCCTATGATCTTCCGGAGAGCGAAACGGACAAGTCAGGCCCTTCCTCAGCAGGTGAATTCAGCACAGATGTCTACTCCATTCCTGGAGGCTTTCATACCAATGGTCATCCAAATTGGGCCCCAGGCAATTCCCCCTACCACTCTGGCGGCCCCGTGGATGACTTCTACCCACCCCCGCGTATGTCTCCTCAACATGCGGTTGACACACCTTATTGACGACTCTTTACTCCAGAACCCACCTTCATGCGTCATGCAAACTACTCCGTCCCTTCTTTGCCTTCGGGAGCACCACCGGAGTATGACGCCTTGTCCGACTATGCCGTCCCCCCGCCGTCCATCCACCGTGATGCATCGGCTCTTGTTGATAGCATGAATGCCATGCGCATAAACGACCCCCTCCCTCGTGGATACAGCGCCATGTCATTCAGTTACGATCCCATTCCTCGTGCTGGAACGTCCATGTCAATGCAGACGACCGCACAAAGAGCGTTTCCTCACCTCCGACACGCCACTACACTACCTTCCGCTCCTAATGCGACTCTTCCTTCGCGCCTTCATAAACAGGCAGACCCTCATTACCCAGTCGACCCCAGTGCTGCTGACGAGTTGTCCCCAAACAGAAGCAATGGTGGTTACCCTGAAGGCGGGGAACCTCTACAGGCTGGTGCAGACGCCGACATCGTGAGCATGTACAGTTATGATGATGCCGTATCTCCACCTCCCAGCGCATACCCCTCCTCCGAAGCATCGGCTCCCTTTTTCCGAAACCCATCTGTGGCAACACAATACTACAACCAAAGACAGTTTCAACCGGGCTGGCAAGGTTCTCAGCAGAACTTGGTACCGAACTACGGACATGCCCATCCTGGGCCACCACAACCTGGCGAATACGACCACCTGTATGCCGCGGCCTCCAACGTGCTCGGTATGGGTCCCCCTCCCCCACAGCCACCGATGAATCCCTACCTCCCTCCCAATCCGTACAATCAAACCCCTCTCCATGCGAGCCAGTCCATGCCCTATCTTCCACCAACTGGCGCATACCCATCAGGACCTCCAGGACCCCCGGGACCTCTAGGGACACCGGGCCCACCAAGCTCAGGAGCGTATGGCCCAGCACCCACACTTCCCCAAGGATTTGATGATCCCGAATTCGAGATGCGTCCATCAGGAGCTTCTCTCAATCGGTCCGGCACTACAGCTTCCGTTAATCTCTCGACCCGTAAAACCAAGGCCGTAGATCTCACAGCTCCTCCCTATACCAAGGAGTACATTGACCAATACCGTCAACGTATCAAAGCAGATCCAGACCCCGAAGCTCACTTCCTGTACGCCAAATACCTCATCGAAGCCGCCAAGAAGATTGGGGCTGATGCGAGAGACCAAAGAGCTGTGAAGAGGTATCGGGATTTGCTCATCCAAGAGTCATTGAAGACAATCCGGAGACTTGCAACGCAAAATGAACCATACGACGAGGCTCAATTTTTCCTCGCCAATTGTCATGGCACAGGAATGCTTGGTCTGCAAGTAGACCACGAACGGGCGTATCATCTGTATTTACAGGCCGCGAAACAAAACAACCCAGCGGCGGCGTACCGTGTTGCTGTCTGTAACGAGATTGGGGCTGGAACCCGGCGAGACCCCGCTCGAGCCGCTGCTTTTTATCGTAAAGCGGCTTCGCTCGGAGATACCGCTGCAATGTATAAACTCGGAATGATCCTCTTGCTTGGTTCTCTCGGCGAGCAGAAGAATCCCCGCGAAGCCATCAATTGGCTCAAGCGCGCAGCCGAACAAGCGGATGAGGAAAATCCACATGCATTACACGAACTTGCCATGCTTCACGAGATGCCCAACTCTCAATACGTCGTTCATGATCCTGGGTATGCCAGGCAGCTCTATACCCAAGCAGCACATCTCGGTTATACCCAATCGCAGTTCAAACTCGGACAGTGCTACGAATATGGCACCCTCACGTGCCCTGTGGACCCTAGGAGATCCATAGCGTGGTACACCAAAGCAGCGGAAAACGGTTATTCGGAGGCAGAGCTTGCGTTGAGTGGATGGTATCTAACGGGCAGTGAGGGTGTCCTCAAACAGAGTGACTCGGAAGCATATCTATGGGCACGTAAAGCTGCAAACAAGGGTTTGAGCAAGGCCGAGTATGCGGTGGGTTATTACGCAGAGGTTGGTATTGGTATCAAACAGGATATCGATTTTGCGAAGCGGTGGTATATGCGAGCAGCAGGTGTGTCTGTTATCCTCACCTCGATATTTTTGAAGTAGGTGACTGATGGTGTGATCGTGTCCCAGCACAAGGGAACAAGCGCGCGATGACTCGACTGACAGAGATGAAGCGCATGGGCAATAAACGATCTAATGTTGGGCGACCCACACGCCAGCAAGCAAAGGATGAGTGTGTGATCGTCTAGCACTGGAGGGGTCGAAAGATGTGGAATTTAAGTTCACTGCGACCTCTTTTTTTTTTAAAAACACTGGAGTTGAGTAATATCCTGATACCTCCACGTTTCTTTTCGACGTGGTCAGCGACTTGCGTCTTCGTTGCTTTGGACCAGACCGTTTCTTTCCGCATTCTTGTTGTCGATGCTTTGACGGAACGAGTAATTGTTTTGTAATGTACATGGGAAATAGCTCCTATCGTGCAATCAAAGGCATCTCCGTTTTCTGAACACCACACCGACCATGGCTACAGCCAAAGACGACGTTCGAACCTCGTTTCGCCATGTCGTGTTGCCTGCTTCACTGACCCTCTCTCTCGGGACAGATCTCGCTGTTGGAGCACCTGGACGTGTCTCAGATAAATTGCCTCAACGAGGAGATGGCACACAACCTCAAATCGATCTTCGCAACCAAGAAACTGAATACGTCCTCCGACGTCTACCTCGAGAGCAGCGCAGACGCCCAGCTGCTCTTGAGCATCCACGTAAGTCGATCCGGTCCTGGAGCGACGGACCCGAACCCCGCTGACGGCATTTGACGATCGAACCCGATCTGCTACTACTTACATACATCACATACACAGTTCAACCAAGCCGTGCGCGTGCGCACGCTCGTCCTCCGATCCTCGGCCGCGCCCGAGCGCGGACCCAAGACGCTCAAGCTGCTCGTGAACAAGCCCGCGATCAGCTTTGGGGACGTCGAGGGCGCCGACGACGCGGTGTTTGCCCAGGTCGTGACGTTGCGCGAGGAGGACGTGAGGGAAGGACGACCGGTGGCGCTCAAGTTTGTGCGGTTCACGAACGTGAACTGTCTGCATGTGCGTCCTTTTTGTTTCTGTCTGTCTGTCTGTCTCTCTTTGTATTGGTTTTGGGTTTTCGTGGAGCGGGGTTGGGTGTGCTGAACCTGCCGTGGATTACTAGATATTCGTCGAATCGAATCAAAGTGGGGACGATGACGTCCAGACGCGCATCGATGCGATCGATGCGCTTGGCGTTCCGGTGGAGTACGTGACGTGCTTCCTTTCATCCTCGACCGACTCACCCAGTCGTGTAGAGGGACAAAGAACTTGAGCGGACTCAGGCAAGAAGACCACTAGCCCCCAAAGACACGCACGACCGAACCAAAATACCATTGTTTTCATCGTTTACAAGGACTTCGTTCCCCTTTTCATACGCTGTACTATCATCGCTAGCCTGAGACCGTGGCATAGTCGTTACGTTCAATTGTTAGTCACAGATCACGTCGTCCGTATACTAGCCGTCCATCCAGCCAATGACGACGAGCCTTACTTGCCGTCGATCTGCAACCACATGTTCCACCTTTGTCTGGCCTCTTCGTCGCCCTCGAAGACCCAGTTCACCTTGATCACTTTTGTGAATCCTTCGCTCGTCTGTGGTTCTTCGTACTGGTCGCGAAAGCTGATAAATGCAAAGTAAGGGAGGAGATCTCTCTGGGGCTAGTCAGTCGGGACGGCGACCGATCAGCGACCCAGCACCGTAAATGCATGATGTGCTCTCACTTGTGATGGGGGCTGGTTATATGCGCGGTACAGGTTGTTGTGCCATGCAAGATCGATCGAACCTTCAAAGAGGAAACACCGGGCTTGTGCGCCGACCTTCTTGGCTAGGTCTACGTAATACTTTCGCGTTGCGGTATCGCGATTCGTATTGTCTGGTGTCGACGTTCATACCCACATAGAGAAGGAGAACGACGAGCGTACCTATCACGCAGCTCTTGCCTGCTTTGAGAGCCTCCTCTGCAGCTTTCAGGCATTTGGGTCTCGTTCCCAAGGTGTCCTGGTTGACGTGCACGTATCCGACGGCCGCAAAATGTCTGCGGTAAAAGGATGATTTTCCGAGGCAGGGAAAGCCTGTCAAGAGGACGAGTTCCAGTTGGGGCGATTCGGGGATGATTTCCGCCGTCACTGGGGAAAGGAGATCTAGTGGGCAACGGTCAGCGCTCGAAAACGGCTAGGAATGCGTAGGACCGACTCTTTGGGAGACTGGACACGTGGAATCCGGGAAGCTTGTAGGGAGCCTTTGGGAGACCGAGAAAGTATTCCTTCCCGTGACGAAGAGAGTGGTGTGAATACGGGTAGGGCGAAACGGATGCGGACTGACCTCGGGGGTATGAAACGGTATGCCGATATTTACCGCCCACTTTCGATCCGTCGAAGCGAAATCCCCTGCTCGCCCTGCGGCGTCGCCGACGAAAAATGCAGCCTTCTTGTCTGTTGTCAAAGCATCACGTCTTTTGAGCGTCCATGTCCGGTACGTGTCGAATGCGCCAACGTCCCACGTACCGATGTCGACGTGTTGCTCCTTGAAGATGCGTTCGAGCTCGTACCACATGCCAGGCATCGGTTTCCTGTACCCGTCCTTGGCACATGCGGCGAACAGGCGAAAGGGCACATCAGGCAGCTTTTCAGATGCGACGTCAGGGATTGAAAGCGAGACATGAACAAGGACGTCACATACCGCGCTCGCAAGCAGAGGTATCTTTTTCTTCCAGTCTTGCAGCTTCTCCGGCTTTAGATTCTGGTTGGACATCAACACGATCGCGTATCTATGTCGAACGTGGGCGCGATCACGACGTCGAATGCGCGCATCGATATCAAACATCGTCAATGCGGACTCGGAAGCGGCGTCCGTCACACACGCACCCGTCTTGGTGTAGCTCCTTGAGCTTTGCAGGCACGGACCGTCGCCACCACTCCCACTTGAGCGCGTCGGCGCCCTTGCCGCGGTTCCATTTGATGACCGTCCCGTCCAGGTCGAACAAGGCAACGTTGGAACGGGCAGGCGGGTCGAGGTGGACGCCGTGCAGACACGTGCGTTTGGGACCGAGGGCGGGTTTGAGCCATTCAAAGGCTGTCGAGGACGCGCTCCCGGACCCGGGTTTGGCGAAAAAGGGGTGGACTGGGTCGCGGGGGTGGTCAGGCTGAGCGTGCAAGTGCATGGGTGGGCTCACTTTTCGCGATTTTGCGAGCGGCGTTCATGGATTCGTTGTCGTCCGTGGCATTAGCGCTTTCTTGGAGCTCGGCGACGTTGCGCTTAGCGGGAGGCTCTGGGCCGTGATGTGTTCAGTGCGTACGTTCATGATGGCGAGCTGAACCTACGTCCTGCGGCGGATTGCTTCGACGGGCCAGGTTCAGACATATGCCAGATGCCGTGGTCTGCTCGAACTTGGTCGCGTCGAGCGCTTGTTAGTCAGAGTTTGCTCAATAAAAACAGAATATTTATTCAGGGAGCAACCTAGTTACAAGTGTTATCCTTTCCGCTGCCCCATGCATCTACAGTTTCATGGATCTATCTAGTTACTTTGACTTTTCACTCAGGAAGACGACACCAGGCAGGGCCTTGACACACTCAGTCCCATATAGCTCTCGAAGGGAAACAAGCTCACCTTGCCCTCGAGGAGCTCGAGGCTGGCACCACCACCAGTGCTGACGTGGCTGAGCTTATCCTCGGCACCGTACTGTGCTGCAACGGTTGCGGTGTCTCCTCCACCGATGATGACGGTGGAACCCTGCTTCTTAGCCTCGATGGCTGCATCGAGCAGAGATTTCGAGCCGCCCGCGAAAGCGGGGAATTCGAACACACCAGGAGGTCTATGCGCACTGTCAGTACGTACATTAATATCCTAGGTTGTCATACGCACCCATTCCAGAGGATCGTCTTGGCTGACAAAACGGTCTCGCGGTAGAGCTCGCGGCTCTTGGGGCCTGCATCGAGACCCATCCAGCCATCCGGGATACCCTCCTGCTGGGTGGCACTGCCAGTCTACACGGACGAGTTAGGGACGGTCGGTACGACAACGCGGGATGATTCAGACCGTGGCATCCTTGTCAAACTTATCAGCGGTGATATAGTCGACGGGGAAAACGAGCTTGACGTTGTTGATCTTTGCCTTTTCGACGAGTGCCGCGACCTTTTCTGAACCGTCCTTGTCAAACAGGGAGTTTCCGATCTTTTCCAAGGGTCTGAGATGATCAGCATGAGAGATCGGTGGATGCTACGTACGGACACCCCGTCGAGAGTCTTTGCAAACGTGAAGGCCATACCACCGCAAATGATGAGGGCGTTGACCTTGTCGAGCATGTTTTCGATGAGCTTGATCTTATCGGACACTTTGGCACCGCCGAGGATTGCAAGGAAGGGGCGATCGGGGCTCTCGAGGACCTTGGCGAAGTACTCGAGCTCCTTCTTCATGAGGAGACCGGCTGCCTTTTTGGGGAGGTCGATGCCGACCATGCTAGCGTGAGCACGGTGTGCCGTGCCAAAGGCATCGTTGACGTAAAGATCACCGAGTGCGGTGAGCTGCTTCTTGAAGGTGTCTACGATTTCTTTTGGGACCTTTGCCTTGTCTGGGCCTTTGCCCTCTTCGGCGCCATGGAAGCGGAGGTTCTCGAGGAGGATGACGGCACCGTCCTGTGCGTCGTTGACGGCCTTCTCGACATCGGGACCGACGCAATCGTCGAGGAAGATGACGGGTTTGTTGATCTTTTGCGAGAGTACGGCTGCGACGGGCTTCAGGGAGTCTTTTGCTGAGCGCTTTCCGTCTGGACGGCCGAGGTGGGACATGAGCACGACGGCCTTGGGCTCTGGAATCGGACGTCAGGGAGGGTGGAATGGTATGGTGGCTAGACATACTCCTATCGAGGACATAATTGATGGTGGGGATGGCGGCGACGATGCGCTGTGGGTCGATGATTTAGATGGGGATCAGGCGAAAATCGGGTACGCACTGCAGGGTTTGTGATGACACGGCCGTTGGCAGGATCGTCCTTCATGGGTACGTTGAAGTCGACGCGGACGAGGACGCGACTTCCGGGGATGGCATTGGCAAAGTCGGTGTCGTCGACGAAGAGCTTGTTTGCGAGGGACATGGTTTGATCAAGACGGGATCAGATCAAGACACGGATTAATATGGATGTGCGTGGGAAGATCACACTTCATGGCAGACTCCAACTCGCTCGGACTCGACTTTGAGAAAGAGACAGCGACGGAGGAGACGACGACGGACCAGACAGCCAGCACCGCAGAGCACGACGCAAAGCAAGACAAGAAGAAGCCCTATGTCAACCCAGAGCGTGTCAAGACCGGCGGGCCACAGCGCGTCCGTCCTCTCCTCGTCGTCTCGTTCACCCACGCTCGACTGACGACCGCACACAGGAGAAACCCTCCGAGGAGGAGCTCGCCGAGCGCATGCAGCGCATAAAGGAACAGAACGAAAAGATAAAGCAGCGACGTCTGGTAAGTACACCGCCGCCACCTCCGACAGCCCCACTCAGAAGAATCTAGGATGTCAAGGCGGACGAGGACGCATTCAGAAAGACGCAGGAAGCAGAGCGCGTCAAGCAGGCGCAGACGCGCAAAGTGCAGGAGGGTGTCGATCGCACGCGGGAACAGAATGCGCGGAGAAAGATGGAAAAGATGCAGAGCCGCGAATGGGACTCGGGCAAGCCCACCGAAGGTTCGAAACAGGCCAAGGAGAGCGACACAGGGCAACGGGGAGCACGCGGTGGTACGCGTGGTCGACCGCGAGGGCGTGGTCGCGGTCGTGGTGGACCGAGTCGCGGCTTTGCCCCCGCCAGTGATACCACCGACAGCAAGCCAGCGCCGACGGTGACAGAGGCGGCGGTGACGACGACGACGACGACGACGAGCGAGAAGAAGACAGAGTAGTGTACATGTTATGACTTGGATGACTAAGCCAATCCATTGCTTGATTCCGTTCAGCGATATGGGTCGGGGTGTCCTCCTCACCGCCAATCTCCCGCAGCTACAAAACCTGATCAAACGCGATCCAGCGGGGTACAAGGAGGAATTTCTGCAGCAGTACAATCACTACAACAGCATTCGACAGCTGTTCATCATCAACCCAGACGAAAACGCATCCCACTTTAGAGAACTCGTCACTTTTATCGCACAAGTGGCCGTCTGCTATCCAAAAGAAACGGCAGACTTTCCTACTCACATCTCCACCCTTCTCCTCGAAAATTATGGCGCACTCACCCCAGACACACGCAAGACGCTCGTACAGAACCTCGTCATCCTCCGCAACAAAAACGTGATCACTTCCATCGAGTACGTACCCTCGTCTTCCGTGCCCTATTCCTAACCATCTCCCAGTCTCCTCAAGTCCCTCTTTCCCCTCCTTCCCCGCACGACCTCCTCGTCCCTCCGTGCATTTATCCGAAAAACTATTCTTTCTGATATTCGCACAGCCAATCTCCGCACCAAGAACCACAAGCTCAACCGCGCCGTACAAGCCATGCTCTTTGCCATGGTCGAACGTGGTATGGACGCGGACGTCCTCGGCGACAAGGGAAAACTCCGCGCTAACACAGCCAACGGTGAAGATCCCATGTGGGCCGTCATCTTGACAAAGGAGCTCTGGAGAAAGGGCATATGGACAGACGCAAAGACCGTGTCCATCGTCGCCCTCGGCTGCTTCCATCCTGTCATCAAAGTACAGAGCGCCTCCGTTCACTTTTTCCTCGGCAGCGAGGACGACAAGGAGGATAGCGACGACGAATCAGACCAGGTGAGTAGTACCTTTCCACCGTACTCGAGTCCTCTCAATTGGCACAGGAGGTCGACGTTAAAGCACTCCATCACCGTCGCGAGATCAACAAGAAAACTCGAAGTGCCGACAAAAAACTCCAAAAGCAACTCAACGTCGCCAAAAAGGTACCTCCAGCGAGTATTTCCCTCTCCTTCCGTTAACGTGCGCCGTCCATAGAAAAAGCACAACACGTCCGAGCCCTCCGCCCCTAATTTCCCTGCCCTGCAACTCCTCAACGACCCACAGTCCTTTTCCGAGAAGCTCTACGACAACCTCAGCCGGTATGACAAGCGCTTCTCCCTCGACCACAAGATCCTCCTCATGCAACTCCTCTCCCGCGTCATGGGCTCTCACAAGCTCTTCGTTCTCCCTTTCTACACCTACATCGTCAAATACCTCACCTATCATCAACTGCGCGTTCCCGCCATCCTCGTCGCGCTCGCACAAAGCGTACATGACCTCACGCCGCCAGACGCGCTAACCCCCGTCGTCAAGAAACTCGCGGCAGAGTTCGTGCATCCCGGTGTCGGCAGCGAAGTCATCGCTGCGGGGATCAATGCCATTCGCGAAGTGTGTCGGCGACAGCCATGGGCCATGGAGGAAGATCTCCTCGGGGATTTGGTCGAGTACAGGAAGAGCAGGGGCAAGGCTGTTACTGCCGCTGCGCGGGGTATCTTGCAGCTCTATCGAGAGGTCAACCCGGGGATGTTGAAGCGGCGCGAGAGGGTCGGGTTCTCTTTCCTGGTTTGTTGTCGTTGGTGCTGACGGTCTTCTTCTAGGGCAAGGACGCGAGCATCGGGATGAGCAGTGGTCGACAACCGTTGCCGTTCGGGCACTCGGCAGACGCCGCTGTGGACATCGAGGGACTCTCCGTACGTGCACTCGCCTATTCTCACCCTCGTTGAGTGTATGATGGTCTTTGACAGCTCCTAGAGGATCACCTCAAAAAACTCCGCGAAGAAGAGACGGGCGAGATGGAAGAGGACGACGAGACAGGTTGGAAAAACTGGGACGTGGAGACAGATTCGTCCGAATCGGAATCGGGAGGGTGGATCGACGTCAGGTCCGACGGCGAAGATCTCGAGATGTCGGACAGCGAGGACGAAAAGGAGGCGTCGTCTGCTCGAGCCAGAGACGAGGCGAAAGACGCCAGCGGGGCGGACAAGGATACCCAAGGACAGGAAAACCGGACGTCCACTTTGGCTACTACCAAGGTAGACGTGTCCTCTTTTCGTGGTCATGGAACGACGTTGAACCCCCGTGACAGATTCTGACGCCTGCCGATTTTGCTCTGCTCAACGATCTCCGCATCAAAGCTGCGACCAGGGCGGTTGAAGAAGGCGGTGGATCCAAGGCCAAACGCAAACTTGCCACCCTGGAAGCCTCCAAAAAGGCAGCCGCTGTGGATGGTCCGGCGGACGCGTTCATATCCGAGAACGACATCCTAGGGCCTCGCAAAAAGGTCAAGGCAGACTACGCAGAGCGTATAGCGTCCATCGAAAAAGGCCGCGAGGGTCGCGAAAAGTACGGATCGCTCAAGGGAAAGAAGAGAAAAGAGACGCAGAGCAGTTCGACGAATAGAGAAAAGGCGAGGAACAAGCCAATCATGATGATACTCAGCAGTGGGGCTGTCAGGGGGAAGAAGAAGGCGTCGCTGAGGGAGAAGCAGCAGAAGCTGAGAGCACACATCGAGAGATCGAAAAAGGCGCGTCATTGATGCTGTGTGATCCTACACGTCTGCAGTACATTACTTTACTTGGTTTGGGTCGGGCGCTAGAGGAGTCCGTTTCTGACCTGCTCCGCAATGTCATACCCCGATGCAAAGTGAGACAGCCTGGCGTCTGCGATGAAACCCTGCACGCTGAACATCAGACACACCGTTCTGAGCACACAAAGACTCTCGCACACCTTTTCGTCGTAGTCTTGGAGGTATCACAAAGCACAAGACACGTCATTCGCACCGCAAGCCGAACGAACCGAAAAGACACGTACCTTGCAACACGCGCTTCAGCTGTGCCAACTCGACCACTCTGACAACGATATGTTCGCCCGGATCCGGGTGGGCGACCGGATACTCCATCTCGTCTTCGAGCTCCACTTTGACGACGACGAGCTTCATCCTCGCCGTGGTCATGCCTAGGACATACACAGAAACGTCAGTACGGGTCCCTAGGTCGTGGTGCACCAAAGGCCCGGGCACGGGCACGCGCACCTGGATCGCACGCGACGGTGGGCGTACAGTCGACGACGTCTTGAAGTGTCGCCGTGTACCCCGTCTCTTCCTCCAACTCGCGCAGGGCCGCGACCTCTGCTCCTTCGTCGGGGCCCCCCGTGTACGTCGGTGCGTCGAGCAAACCTGGGGGTGGACGACGGGCATGAGCATTGGGATTGGGGAGGGAGGAGGAACGGCGAGCGACGCACCGGCTGGAAATTCTGTCCGACGACGAGAGGAACACATATAAGATGGGACAAGGGAGAAGAGTGGTCTGGGCGTGCCTATGACGTGTTTATCGAGCGGCGGACGGTA